>OMKZ01025802.1:0-16429 GCA_900302535.1 Neoniphon sammara
TTAATACAGGGAGAAATCCAGCATAGAAGAAGGAGAGCTCACTTCTTTCTCCCATTAATCTTCATTGTAGTTGCAGCTTTTCTCTATGTGCGTTATGTCTAGAATGAAAAAATGGAATTACATCCTAAAACATCAAAATGCAGAAATGCAATACGTATCGCCAACGCCTATTTTTATACAGTGTTAATGTGTTTTAGGCTGGAATTTTCATTTAACCCACAACTGCTCGAGGGCAGATACTCACTGAGCAAAAGTGAAGCACTGCTACTGAACCAAGCAGTGTTTTGTACATCTACCATCCCTCATGATGGAACTGGCCCTCTAGGCTGCTGCTGAAAAGGAGAATGTATTAAACAGCTTACTAAGACTCACGTTTTCTCCCTTACCAGCCTAGCCAGCTGACTGATGACGATTCTTATTTTAAAGCAGTATTTGCTGGAATCAGGGTTTGCATGAACAGACTGCACTCAGTGAAAATGAACCTTACATCTCTGTTTTGGGCCCTGTGCACCATAAATTCACAGATGCATAGTCAGTCAACTAACTTCAGCCTTTACCCTATCTCTGTGTAGACAACAATGAATGTGCTACAGACCCCAACCTCTGCGGCTCCAACGGCGTCTGCCAGAACAGTCCAGGAAGCTTCAACTGCGAGTGCCAGCGAGGTTTCTCATTAGACCCCAGTGGACA
Source organism: Neoniphon sammara (assembly GCA_900302535.1). Lineage (NCBI taxonomy): Eukaryota > Metazoa > Chordata > Actinopteri > Holocentriformes > Holocentridae > Neoniphon > Neoniphon sammara. Next base: position 691 of record OMKZ01025802.1, read on the forward strand.
AACTTGTGAAGGTCAGTGACTAACTAATGCTGCGTTCATTTCAACTCGGAACTTGGAATTTCCCACACATAAATTTACAACCTAAGACAACATTCTGGGCATCCACTTGGGAAAACTCACTGTCAACAACAAGAAGAAACATTTCCTCCTGGAGGAATAAAAAAGTATATTCAGCAGTATGTGCTTGAGAAGTAATTAAACACTCATATTGATTCAATTAAATAAAAAAACAAATGGAATGTTTTCTCACATTTTTGTGTCCTTTGACATCACTTGACACCCGAATTTCCAACTTGTAATTGCGAGCTGGATGAGCATTCAGTTTTTCTTTTTTCTTTTTTTTTTCACAAGTCAGAAGTCGGTTTTAATGAGTTTCTAGTTGAAATGAACACAGCATAATAGCACCCTTGATATCACCTGATATCGAGGGTGATACTTGATACCTATAGGCAGGAAACTAGGCTCTTAACACCGGTGTGTGTGCTGGTGTTTATGCCCTTAACAGATATGGATGAGTGCGATGGCAACCACAGGTGTCAACATGGCTGTCAGAACCTGGTAGGCGGCTACAGGTGCAGCTGTCCACAAGGATACCTGCAGCACTACCAGTGGAACCAGTGTGTGGGTGAGTCACGCTCTTTTGGTTAGCAAATATCAAAGTTTCTCCCTCTCTCTGGAAGCTCGAACTTCCCCTGGCTGTGATAAGCTTGAGAGAAAAGGAAATGTTATTTTAAGACTTATTGTTATTTTGATGCTACTGTCCGTGACGCACATGCTCCTCATCCTACTAACAGTGCTAAAATAGATCCAGGTTTTTAGTTTACATGCACATGCAACTGATAAAAATAGAAAAAAGGAGAGAAAAAAAAAACAAACTGTGAGGGTGAGACAAACAAACTCCTAGAGGATTATGAAAACACCTCACCCTAAAAGGAAAAAAGAAAAAAAAAAGATGACAGACAAAAGACAGTGTGTATTGTGTTACTTCTAACATTTGTGTGTTGTTCAAGGATAAAGAGATGTAAGTGAGAAGGAGACAGAATGCATGCTTCTTACTGAGGGAAAGCAGTTCAATAATACAGAGGATCTTTTGAGTGTAAAAATACCGTTTTTCCTTTCAATCTCCATAAATTTACAACAGTCATTCCACAGTTTCCCGGTATTGTTTGTGTCCTTTAACTGGAATGACCTCTGTTTGTTTACTTCCTGCTGACTGACATCCTGTGACCCAGATGAGAATGAGTGTCAGAACAGCCAAATCTGCGGGGGAGCATCGTGCCACAACACCCTGGGGAGCTTCCGCTGCCTTTGTCCCACTGGATTCAACTACGAGCAGGGCGGAGGCTGCACAGATATCAATGAGTGCTCAACCAGTCAAAACCCGTGCAACTATGGCTGCTCAAACACAGATGGTGGTTACCTCTGTGGTTGTCCACCTGGATACTTCCGTGCAGGACAAGGGTACGCAAGCAAGTGAGCGTGTGTGAGAGGTTACATGATGTGTTAATAAAAAGTTACTGACAGGCATATCCATGTTTCAGGCACTGCGTCTCAGGTGTGGGCTTTTCTAGCGGTGGCTCCAGCGTCGGACAGGGAGGAGAGTCAGAAGATAATTCTCTGTCTCCTGAAGCCTGTTATGAGTGTAAGATCAACGGCTATCCCAAGAAGGGACGCAAGCGTCGCAGCACTAACTCAACGCTGGAGGAACCTCTGGGAGACACACAGGTAATCTGTCTGTCCATCTTCTTACCTGTCTACCTACCTGCCTGTATATCACTCCCTCTGCGGAGCCTTGACAAAGCTCCCATATGAACTTTGACTTGCGGTTTTACTGGATGGAATGAATTTTTGGGTTTCTACTTCCACTTGGGATGCTGAATTCACCATCATGTTCAAAAAAGACATGTCTACATTCGTTTGTTGGGTCTAGAAAAAAGTCTGTTGTCAGTGTTTCATATCTAACCCACTTTTTTCCATTCTGGACTACTAACAAGTTGCACTTGCTGTTCACAATCAGATGGATAACTCAAAATACAATAATTGAGGATCTTCTCCCAGGCCTTCTCCTGTGTGGAGGAGAAACCCCGGGAACGAGGTTGTTCTCTGACATCTCCTGCTTAGATATTCAGCAAACACAGTTGTCATGTTTTAATTTTCACTAAGCACGGTGTGTCCGCTTTGTCCTTCTGCAGCCGGCCGAGGAGGAGATGGTCAGCCTGGCCAGTGTGGACGTTGAGGACACCCTGCTGTTCCACCTGAACATCAGCGACCTGAGCAACCGTGACCACATCCTGGAGTTCCTCCCGGCCTTGTCCACCCTCACTGACCATGTGCGGTACACCATTGACTATGGAAATGAAGAAGGCTACTTCAAGATCAACCAGAGAGAGGGTGTGAGCTATCTGCATCTGACCAAGAAGAAGGCCCTCCCCCCTGGGGCCTACTACCTTCAGATCAGCAGCGTTCCCCTCTACAGGAAGAAACAGCTGGCTGAGCTGGAGGACAGACATGATAAAGACTACCTCACAGGACAGCTGGGAGACATACTGAAGATGAGGGTGCAGATCATCCTTCATTAACCACCATAAGACTGAGACAGGCAGATGTTGCCAGCAGCTGCTAATCCAGGGTCAGGCTCAAACTCCCCAAAAGGCCAAGCCTGAACCACCAGGAGGGGAATTTCTGACTCTGGGTCAGTGGTTTGGGGGCAACTTCTACCTGCTCCGATAGAGAGAAGGGCTCGCCACCAAAGAGACAAGGGGGGGAATGGGGGACTGCATCATTTGATTCCCAAAGATGATTCTACATATCATAGATACAATCTCGTGGCTTTTGTGTAAAATGCCGGCTGAATTTGGCTGAATGAAAGATTTGATGGTCAAATGAAGAACATGTTGCCCTTACAAGCAACTTCAGCTGTGTGTAGAGCACTCTGGAGAGTGTGAATAAGGCTTCTAAGTGTAGGGTTTTAATTTTGTATGATGATATGTGGAATCAGGCACCACTTTGAAGGGCATGTGGACTGCAGAAGGCTCTGCTGGCTGAGTTTTCAACACTCAGCTTAGGTGGAAGAAAAGGGTGAGTCCCAATAGTCTGAAATGACTTCATTTCCTCCCCTCAGGTAAATGACTGAACAAACCTGGATACATGACAGCAAATGAAGTTTCTCCTTCCCCCAGATATTAGTTTATTGGAGTGAAGATGAAGAAATGGAATAGGAAATGGTTAGGAGAGGAAAGGAACCCATCATGGACTATTGAGATGTGGCCATGTCTGAGCTTGAATGACTCCTTCTGCATATTTAAACTATGCTTTTCCATCTTTCCTACTGACTAGAATAATTCATATTTACTGGTGCTAGCAACACGACCACATAGACTTCTGAATGCACTGTACTACTCTACAAAACTCGGTAGTCAACAAAATGCAATCCCGTCGGCTGTTCTTAAGATTTCATGTGTCTTTGCAACCAAAACAGTTAGCTTCATAGCCTGTCTGCTCTCCTCTATACTACATGTAAATTAAGTGTGTTTATACTGTAATAATCAATGCCACTTTTAATCTATGAAGCATTTGTAAACTAGAGGAAGCCCCTTGAATGGAGGGGTTTGTAATGGTGCTTATAATGACCAACTACTTCCTTTGTAAACTGTGTATACATACACACACCTGCACACACAACACACATTGTGATGATGCCAAACCTGGGCCTTCATGATTATGCACTGAGGTCTTCATGGCCACACATTCTCTCACAAGTACAATCAGTGCTGCATCGCCACGGACCAGCCTTAGACACCTGTCTGTGTTCTCTGTTCACATCAGTGAGGGTTTAGTTGTAAATTCACAATAAAAAACATATTTTTGGTGTACATGTACTCACTGCTGTGCTTTCTCTTTATCCTCGTTGGATCAGTTTTTGTAATAACATTCAAGGCTGGGCTGCTGGCCTCATCTCGGATATCCCTCTTGTTTTGTTTTGTTCCATTCAAGATGAAACCAAGTCAACTGCAACATTAGTTCTCAATGTTTGGGATAGTGTTACTAACAATTCCACAATACTATCAATTATAGAGCCATAAAACGGGCTCACAAGCCTCAAGATCTCACCCTAGGCAGAGATGCCATCCTTAGCCTATACTGCCCCCATGTGGACATGTAGAAGATAACATTTGAGTTTTTAATTTATGGAGAGTCAGAGAAGGAAGCTGACCAGACTGCCAATTCTTTACTGAAAACTTGTGACAAATGCAGAATAAATACAGGACTTCACAAATTAGAAAAATAAACTTTATTTATGCATCAGTTTAAGTAGACTTATTTCACAACTTTACATTTCTATATAGCAAAAATATGTGGAGTTCTCAGTTGCGTCCAGTTGAGCCAAAACCCCCGGCTCCACGCTCGGTCTCGTCCAGTGTCTGAAAGAAACAGCCAAGCATTTCTTGAGTAAATGATTAAAACAGCTCTAATAATTGGAATTAATAATAATTGTTTTGTGCGTGCGCGTGTGTGGGCAAATTACCTCCAGCTCCACAAGATCTGGGTAGCAAATCTTCTCACACACCAGCTGAGCCACCCTGTCACCCTTTTTCACTGGAGGACAAGTGATGACAGGTGATGAGACAATGTTATTACAATATAGCATAAAATATTGTTTTCTTAACATTTTGCACAAAATACAGTGAGCTCTAAAAGTACTTGGACAGCAAAACAGTTGTATTGATTTTAATTCTCACTTAGTGTGGATGTGACATGAAACAATAACTAGCACAATAGGAAGTTGTGACAAAATAAGACTTATTTAACAAAGTGGCAAATTTTAGTATTTAGTATTCAGCAATGTCATATATGCCCTGAGCCAGATTAAAAATTGTAATTACATTGTATATGCATGTCATGTAATGTGGGTTAACACACAGCATTGTACATTTCAACATGTTTCTACAAGTTAAACTGCGGATGACACCTTTACTCTGAGGCTGAAATGGAGATTATTGGCCAAATAATTACAACTAAACAAGGATCAAAGTTATCATTATCTTTAAATTGTAGTGCTCCTCCAGAAGAGCATCAAAATAGACATGGATATAAATTACTACAGCACTGTTGTTTCTCCCCACTAAGAAACTACATGGAGAGTACTGGTAGTACATATGAGAAAAAGCTTTTTTCACTGATGCTAAAGATTACCTTCAAAGGCCTCCTTGTTGAAGTTGAAAAGCACAACTCCCACATTGCCTCTGTAGTCCTCATCTACCACTCCAGCTGCAAGGAAAACAAAGAAATTAGAATAAGTGGCAAAACATGATGAAGCAACTACTCAAATTCTCATCACAGTTAATTGCATAAAAGAAGAAAAAAAGAAACCCACCACCGACATCAATGAAGTGCTTTGCTGCCAGTCCAGATCTTGGTGCTGAAAGAGAGAGACGGTAAGAATGACATGTATTAACCAGAACATCTGAAATGAATAAAACTCTAAAAAGCCCTTAGAAATATGAGAAACTGCATTAAATACAAACTTGCAGGGGTAGAATTGTCCAACACTCACCCACTCTCCCATAGCAGCCATGTGGAACTGCAATCTGGATGTCTGTCTTCACGATGGCCTTGTCCATGGGAGGAATCAAGTAATCATATGCACTGTTTGAATTCAGAAAAAAAAAAATCTTTAGAAAGTGAAACACTGGGTGACATTAGCAGTACAGGCCACAGCTGCAGACACTAAAACTAGTAACAGTTGGTTCACATGCAGTCATTAAAAAAAAGTCAATGACCAACCTATAGAGATCATAGCCTGCAGCTTTAGTCGACCCTCTGGTTGGTGTTGTGGCGTGCTCGGAAAGTTTAGCGAATTTAAGAACAGGTCGGACATCTTCGGTCACTGTTTCAGTCCTTGCCCTCTTTGGTGGAGAGACAGAGGAGGCATCTGTAACTTCTAGAGCAGGCATATTGGCAAAGTTTGCAGTTAAAAGCAGTACTGCACTAAATAAACGATATGATTACGCTAACAGCTAGCAGAAAGCCCCTTTTCCAATACACTTCTGTGTTACGGAACCTAGAATGAAGCTCTATGTTGGCGGTCTTATTATTTGACTTTGCGGAAATGAATTTCCCGCGCTGGATGTTGCGCCGAATCACTTCACTTTGCTCCGCCCCTAAAAACGCTTTGTCAGTAATATATATGTATTTTTTGTTTTGCGCTTTAAATTTTAACCCAATGAACCCTGTTGTATATTTTACTATAAACATACAAACATATAATGGGGCGTTTTTTAAAGAGCGTTAAATTGGAAAAAGTCACAAAAGGAAACGTGGTCCGTAACTATGGTAACACTTCCAACTCTCGCGAGAAAAAAGTGTTTACAACGGAGAACGTTAGCTAAGCTTGACAGTTGACAGGAGAAAGGTAGCTACCTCATGAACTGTATGTCCCACTTACTTAACGCAGGAATTAAATCAGAGTGGTGCTTAAGTCATATTTCTGCTGGTTAATTGTTCAGTACATGACGAACAAGTTACCAGTGTTACAGCCACTAATGCTAGGCTGGCTAGCAAAGCTAACAACCCGTCGACATTTTACTATCCATCTTCGCCTCTTGCTTGCCTTTGCCTTGGGTGAGCATCTGAACATGAAATTCCCTTTCCAAAAGACGCGGGACAGCAAGTAAAAACGAAGAGCTCCTGAGATCCCTTAGCTTATGTAACACTCGTATCATCTTGCATGATGCTAACATCTCCAAGCTAACACAGCCGGCCGGTTATAAGCAGTTGCCATGTAAAACAATACTTCCTATCCCTCCCTCCTCCTGGCATGTATTCCACCACCAACGAATAGCATCACAGTATACTGACGGACCTGCCAGTAGTTGTCGCCAACCAGAGACTTTCCTCACACATACTTGCCTCACAACATGAGCGTCTTGTATTTTATCCTCGTTGTAGATATGTTAATATATATTAGAGTTCGACTTTGCAGCTCACTCAGTGTAAGCCTGTGTACATTTTGTGCTTGTTAATTTGGTACATCAAACTTAGCGTCTTGGGACAATGTTTGTGGAGTTTAAATAAAAAATACTTATTGGTTGAGATCATATTTTTAATGATAAAATATTTCCAAAGCTCATTTCTCCATGTAGGTGTGACTTAGGTGTAGGTAGTCATTAGACAAAATCAGTAATCAAAGCAATAATTTGCATGTAATTATACAATAATGGAAAACAAAAATCCTCACAAATTAAGAGTACTTCATCACTGGTCAATTCCATTTTCATTAAAAGGCTCACACATCTTGTGAGATTTGAGGCAGACCAGATAAATCTCAAGTGCATTGCTGCCCTCCACAGGAAATGAATCAGAGGGCCTATTTTTCACATGCAATGACAATATTACATCTTTAATATATTTGTTAAATGAAATTGTTTTGTGTGCGATGAAATGTCCCCTAATGTCTATTAAAATCCACACAAAAACCCATTTGTTCCCATGAGATGAGTATATTTGTCTGTAACACAATCATCGAGACATTTGTTTGGCCTGAGAACATGGATGTCTATTTTTTGACGTAAGACGAGAACTTCATCTTTCACTGGGTCTCCTACACACTACCATAACATACCTGTATTCTTCTGATTTGTAGACTATATGCGTAGGGCCTTGCCCTAAAATTATCAGAAAATCCTCTCTGGTAAATTTACATCAAGATGCAACGCTGTCTCACTTTTTTTTCTTCCCCTAATGTTTATGTAGAAATTCTCTACTTTCAGAAAATACTTTCAGTTTCCCTGAACTGTACAGTATTGATTAAGGTCCTCCATGACTGTCACAGGCCCCCAAAAATTAATAAAATAAAAATGTCTGGCTTTAGCTCATCTAATTATCTAATGAATGATGACAACACAATTTTATTCATTCCTCATATCAGGTAATCACAATAATGCATTTAAATAGAGAGAAGAATGATAAGCCAAAACAACTGCATGAACATATACAGAAGAATTGGGTTTACAATCTCTTGTTTCACTCAGTTTTCCCTATACACATTGTACTGTGAAAGTAGAATAACCTTTAACATATTTAAACAGTATGGTGTGGAACAAAGAGCTTTATAATACAGCAATATATTTTACACTTTTCAATGAATATCAAAGCATTAAAAAAATCAAGCCTTCAATACCACAGTTTAAACAAAATACAACAGTAATATAGCAAACACATGGGCGTTAATTATTTATGCAAGAGTTTTCAACGCAAAAACATGCACTGGTGAATTCAGATATAGACTGTATGCAGTTATTTTATCATTCCAGCAGTGGGCATTGCAGTGACTTGCAATGTAACTGTGACCCATTGGAGGCAGTCTTGTATCTCTACCTGTGTCTGTGCTTTGTTCACCGAACTGAGTTATCACATTCTGGCCATGCTAGGGAAGACATGAGTGACTTTGCTTTGCCCTAAACTAGAAATTGGAGCAGCTCAATGGACCCTGTGGATATAGCAAACAATGTCTGAGCTTTGCACGATTTCTTTCATACTTGTCTGTTGTTGTGAAGAGCCTAAAATTTGATTTTGTTCCTATATTCACATTCTGACCATCCTCTGGCACAAAACTGGCAACATAAATTCAGAGTCAGATGTGTGTTTTCTACATTCAGCATAGGCACACAGAGCGTTCATGATGAACCGGTAAAGGAGGTGCAACGGAGTAGCTGAATGCTTACATTAGTGGCTGTATTGTGTTAGCAAGGCTTATCATGCTGGCATCTTTCTTCACAGAAAAAAAAAGTTCTTTACCAGACCACTACTTGCCACAACCTTTAAATGTAACCTGCAGTATAGCCTGGGCAATTAATAAGGTATAATGTTAAGCTGTTACCAGAAATGAGGTATACCTTTTTATCTTCCTTTGGTTAAATATACCACCTGAAGACATATCTAATGTTTTTGTTACTAATGCTCTTCTGTATCCTCAAATGAAATAGTTTAAAAGAGGGAATTTTCTTTTCAAAAGGCACTTCAGTTTAGACATATGAACCCTCTCAACAAGACTTCACAAAAATTACTGCATTGTGCATGTTTCACTGTGGTGCAGGCCTGGAAGACTGAATTACAACATCTAGGGTTGTGGTAGGCAATGCTTTTCGAATACGGTCCAACCATTGATGTCCTTTCTAGCAAGGTCAGCCTCTGTGAGTTCTCTGCTGTTCAGCCTGTGAGCTGCTCAGGAGTAGAAAGTTAGCACACTCTTGTGGTTGCCTCTGATGAGCAGGGTGGGTGGCAGGTTCTTGGTCAGGACGTCCAGCCAGGCCATGTAGAGGTAATCAGAGACAGATTCCTTACGAGCGATGGGCATGCTCCTGCGGGGTGGGGCGTGGAGAGAGGCATTTAAGTTTATCAGCTATTGGTCATTTTGCTTCCCTGGAAGCTTTGGCTTCCAACAATGAACAAGTTATATGAATGTTTTGAAATAAATTTGGATCAGGGATATAGAAGTACCATTAGCATAGAAAATAACATTTGTCCTCTGAGGTCAGTGGCATATGCAGAGAATAAGGTTTGCCCATTTCTATCAGTGTACAATGCAGATGCTACAGTTGTCTGTACTTACACAATGATTAGATTGGCCGATCGAGAGTTTTCCTGAAGCAGCTCATTCAGTCGCACCTGGAGATTGGTCTGTAAAACAACAGAAGTCATTTTTTCAATTGTCTATGCTTCACAGTCAATTATCGCCATTCTTACTACAGTGTTAAATGCATCACTCTTAAAAAGGACCAATACATAATCACATATAGATCTGTATGTATACAGTATATCAAGTTTTAACTTGAGTGCTGGTGATTTTACCTTCTCCTCAAAGGTGTCCAGCTCTTTGTCAGTGATTTTCCAGGGGTAGTCTCTCCTCATGCCCTCAGCCTGAGCGCTGTCTTTACTCCCCTCATGCAGGCGGAAGGGCTCAATCATGTCTTCAAACGTCTTCCAGCTGGAGGACAGCAGATAAGAAGATGAGCTGACAGTGGAAATTGTTCATTTTTCATCATTGATGAAGCTATACTATTAGTGTTACACCCACTGGCCCCTTGTCCTTATCGCACCTGGACAAAATTAATATGGTTACCTCTCAGAGCTGGGCTTGACGTGGATGTCGTCAATAACATTGATGTCGGTGCAGTTAATTCTGAATTTCGCCAACAGAAGCTTCATCCTGCAGGCCAGAGGATCAGGACATTGATGATCAATTTCTCATTCAATATTGGTAATTACTTTTTTGTTAAATGTTAAAAAAGCAGAAAAACAGGCCCTGTAATGTGACTTTGCTGCCTCATGAACATTGATTTATGGTCTTTGGATTTTACCATGCCAAATTATTTGCCCACTGCAACTTCCACCTTTAGTGTACAATCAATCATGAAACCTTAATTTACTTTGGTACTCACTCCTGCTTGTCCAGCTCAGTGCGTCCAGGCTGCCCTGCAATGAAGATCCTTAATTTGCAGTCCTTCCACTTCTTCCTGGTGGTGAGGATGTAGGGCAGCAGCAGGGTCAGACCTGAGAGAGAGACAGAAGGCTCTTTTTTATCATCAGCCTAATGAAACATGCTGGTTTTATGAGTTAAGTTTTTGTGTTTGTGGGTGGTTGTGTTTTCACCTGTCTGTGAGCATATTTCAATAAACTTTTGAACCGATTTTTATGAAATTTGTTGTACTGATAGGCCTTAGGCCAAGGAACAATTGATTAAGTTTTGGTGTTGATCCAGGCCTGGGATTTCTGCCATTAGACAATTAGCGTTATTTAGCCATAACGATGAAATGAACAGAGATAGACTTTATTCTAAATCCTAACCATCTGTTTGCAGGGTGAAGAAATCAATTCAACTTAAATTCTAAGTGGTAGGAATGGTTTCTTTGTATGTATCAGCAAGTAGTGGATTTATTAAAGAAATTAAATTTTTTTTCCCCAACACCTTAGTACGACTGCAAGGTTGTGCCAGATTTTATTTTTGTATTCAGATTTTTATTTTACAAGGATTTTTTTATTCAGTCTGTTGTTTTTTCTGTGTTAGTATCAAAGAGAATGTGATGTGCCTCTGCATATGTCTCTAGTACAATGTATGCATGATGCATGACAGAGGTGCTCTCAGGGGGCCAAGACCTACCTCCATCATCAAACAGCCACCACACATCAATGGTGCCTTTAGGCTGTTTCTTCTTGAACTGAGTACTGGCCTCCACCAGTCTTTCATTTATCTTGGCAACCTGCGGTGATGGAGGGCTGCACACAGACACTGTGAGAGAGAGAGAGAGAGAGAGAGAGAGAGAGAGAGAGAGAGAGAGTGTTGGTGGGAAAGATAGAAAGAAATGAGAGGTGATATAAAGGCAGTGGAACAGTGGGAGGGAGTTTAATGCATTGAGAGAGGGTAGCGAGTTGAGTTGGATGGGAAAACAAGCACAAAAAACATTAAGAACTGTCTCTACATCAGCAGGAACAGCCAGCTCCCAGGTCTAATGTTCCAATGAGTGGGATGCAGATTGCATACTAATGTCCATCACAGTCTCGCCAAGATGCAGTTCAGTAGCGTGTGTGTGTTTGTGTGTGTGTGTGTGTGTGTGGCAGAGAGAAGGAGACAGAGTGAGTGAGAGGTTGCAAGCCTCCACTGCTGTCTGGGTTAAAGGGCTGCTCTTAGAGATGCTCCTCATACTGGAACGAAAGTGACCATCTTATTGGATTACACCCTTACAGACGTCTTTAGAGGGAGCACTTGATTAGATTATATCTCAATGAGAGGGTGGAGAACTTTCCAAAAAAGCTGCGTGTTGTTGGTTTCATTTGTTAAATGTGTTCTTTTATTCCATGAGTCACTGGAAATGTGGGTGTGTTTGTGAGAGAGCAAAAGAAAGTTAGAGACGTGGGGCATGTAAGAATATGTCTCCTCTTCTGCATAATTACAGATTATATTTATGAACTGATGTAACCTGTAGACTCAGGTTATTATTATATTTATGAACTGATGTAGATGACTGATAGATAGATGACTGGTTGCTGATACCTCTGGTGGTGAGCACTTGTTTGGAGGATTTCCTGGACTTTCTGAACAATCCTTTTCCTTTAGGTCTGTTTGGCATCATCTCATTCTCTAGTGCTTCTTGCTCCTGTGCTGCCTTCAGCATCTCGTCTAGAGGGGAAAACAAACAAACAAATAAACAAACAAAAAAACAAACAAACAAAAAAAAGAAACAGGTCAGATTAGTCTAAAAATCAGATTTTGAACCAGCCTTTTACTGGTCTCTTGTAGTTGCATTACACAGAGTCATAAATATGATAAGTCAATTTTATTATTTTGTTTTGACTTTGTCTTACATGATTCAGCAGGATTCCTGCAGAAGCTTCCTCACAGTCTGAACAACAGTAATTTGGTAGTTGTTTTGCATCTTATCTGATAACTACCCGACCTTCATTGAAGATACTTTGCAGGTAATCTACGGATCAAAGTGCCCTGCCTTATCAGTGTTATCATAGTCAGCTGCCTAGGGTTGTTAACATGAAAGCTCATGCATGACAGTTGAACAACAGTTTTTGAATATGACTTCTGTTTTTCTTAGATTATGCTTTCTTTGATAAAATGTTATCAGTCCCCCCCCCACCCCGAGTATTGGTGTGTTCTGTTTCTACAGTGAAACACATGATCCCTACTCTAAATCACAGCATAAATATCCATATGTGCCTTCGCTGTAATTTCCTTCTACATATGAAGAAAAATTTACTCCTTTGTAATTTTGGTGAAATTCTTTACTTTCACAGCTGTCTGGTGCCATCACTGTGACAAAGTCTGGCATAGTTCTTTCTAAATTACAACAGCTTACATATGAAGCATAACCTAGCCTGACTCAACTGGACCTCCCTGAAGCTTGAAAAATATTGGTTTTGATGGTTTTCAGTGTAATGTAATATAATCTATGGGGATCTACACAAGCATGGCTAATGCAATTATACCACAAATAGCAAATGAATTTGCCTTCCATCCTATCTGCATATCCCTGCATCCTGTCTAATGTGTAATAACAATTCTCCAAATCAAAAACATTATCTAAAGGCAAGTCTATAAAATATTTTACTGAGAGGTCATTGAACAGATGGTTCTCAATTTGTGGCCTTGATGCATAATCACATTTAGGCTTAAGTCTAAACTGCAGCACAGTGTCAGAGGCCCTCAGTCGTGGGGGACTGAAACATCTGCAGTGAAGCAAAGGGCCTAAACTAGGAGTAAAAACAGCTTTCTAAGAAAACAAATAAATGCTTACTCATAAATTTGAATTTTTTTGGTTTTTGGTGGTGGTGCAATTAATGCTAGGCTAGACAGTACAGTTAATCATGAGTTAAAATGTCTTGAAGCTATGAAAGAGAAAAAAAGATTTGTTTTCACTTGATTTCTTTGTAAGATATTTACCTCAGGTGAAAGAAAAAAAAACTATGAAATTAAATAGACTGAAAGTAATTAGTGAATGTGTGTGCACTTTTTCGAGGATGGAATTAAAAAGTTGCAGAAGTCTTATTTTTCATCTATATCAACAATCCTGACAAATCCTGGAAATAAATGGGGGTTGTTTTAAGGTCAAATTTTGACAATGAAGCTTTAGCCCACATAAGACTCCTATGGCCGACTTTCTGTTTGAGCAATAAATATGAGCCCAGTGAGGAATATCCATCACACACCTCCCAACACTGTAGTATTATTTAAAATGGACACACTCTCACAGTAATAAAGACAAACCCTAGTATTCACCCCACGGGTGCATTGATAACTGTAATAGTGTTTTTACAGTGCATCATGAACTGAAATTCTGGAGCGGTGCTTGTAAACTGAACACTCAGTTGTAATTAATACTGATAGTGAATTAAAGTGTGTTCATTAGCAAGTGGTAAATCAATAAGGAAATTGATAATAATAGTAAAAGAAGGAAATAATTACTCATGTTAGAAAAGGAATAATGGGGAAAAGAAAAAAAATAGAAAAATAATTGAATGTAAATTTATTTTTAAAGCTGAGATGAATCAATAGCTCAGATTAATCAAATTTGCTGCAGCAGGTTTGGTCTAGATACAATAGAATCCGTCATTTATTTGTGCCAGACCTTTATTAATAAATAAATAAATAAATAAATAAAATAAAAGATAGTGCAGATGCGCTACTAGAAATCACTTGAGGGAAGTTGTGTCACAGATCTTTTTTTGTGTGTTCACTTGTGGTTTTTGGTGCTCATTTTTATGTTAAACACTTAACTCTTTTGAAATGTCTGCATTTTGATAACAAATCAGTGTCTTACATGAAATCCTCAGGGGACACCAAAATAAGGTTGAGTAGGTTTTGGTTTTTGTCATATTCAACACCAAAGTATTGATACCAAGACTGTGTTTGCAGAACATTTAATAAGAGCTGCCTTTATATAACGTCTGCCTCATTACAAGAAAGGATGAAGAGACAGATTTTCATACTGACCTTCTTCCTGCACAATGTGGGACATATCGAGCCCCTGGCTCATCCTCAACACCAGTGTTCCATACTCAAAGTCAAACGCGTCACTGACAGACAGGAGACGGGGAATTAGGATAATAGCTCAGCAGAGCATGAAGATCTTCAGTGTACTTTTAATTATTGGATAAGTAATTGTTATTAGCTGTGTGTGTATGTGACTTACTGCAGCACTCCCACATAGCTCTGCACTGCCTCTGCGCCACTTGTCCTCCAGTTTTTCTTGAAGCCCATCATTAAGGTGTTTGGCCTCATACGACCCAGACCAGAGGCCTAGAAGAAAACACAGGCAAAACATAAAGATAAAACATCAAACCAGACTGACACAACACTGACTGACACTGTGTAATACTGGGGTTGTGAAACCTGGAGTCTTAATTAACGAAAGAAGGAAAAGTCTCCAAAAAGCCTCAAAATGTCCCAGACAAGAAGGCTGTGAAGCTGTTTTACTGCCAGAAGTTATGACTGGATCACTCAGCAGATCTCCCTCTGTCTGCAGGGCCTCATCCAATGCAGTGTTAATCAATTATAGCTTTTAATCTGCCGTGCTGTTTGAAGTAAGCAATCCTGACAATGAACCGAGGCCTTATCTCAAGACTGTGATAGCCAGAGCCATAAGACTGTTCTCTTCCTGCTCCTCATTAACTCTCTCCCTCCACCTCTTCCACTCAGGGCTTGGCCAGATCCCTTAGACTGGTCTAGGCCAGAGACATAACAACAGATACTCAATGGAGCAATAGATACTCAATGTTGAGGGGGGAAGAAAAGGGTCAATAAAAATAGTTTCTGTTGTGTTTAAATCTCTCTCTCTGGAATCCAAACTCTCTGCAGGAGAGAAAGGACTGCAGGTGGATTGGATGCCACATCCAAATTATCTTTTCTTTTTTTTCAGTGTGAGAAATGTTTACTAATTCATGACCACACTAACCTGCAGCAGGCTCTCTGTGCCTTCCCTGAAGTTGTCACAGGCCACGGCGGCATAAAATGCCTTGCGTTTCTTCTTGTTAAGCCACATCTGGTTCTTCTCCATGCCTGCATTCATCTCCTCAATGGTTTCTGATTTCGGGCCCTGCAGAGGTCACAACATGTTTGGGTCACCGTATGTCAAAACAGCTGTGTGTGTGTGTGTGGGTGTGGGAGAGAGACAGGGAATCAGAAAGGAGCCCCACCCACCCACCAGCACCCCCTCGTTCATATTCAGAAGGCATA
>OMKZ01025802.1:16449-28371 GCA_900302535.1 Neoniphon sammara
GTTCATATTCAGAAGGCATAACTGACCCTAAACTTTAGTCTACGGTGCCCAGACAGTTGGCATTTCTCTCATCCCCACTTGATATTAGCTTGAATAACTTCTGCATGTGAAGACTGAAAAAAATTGCGCTCTCCACAATTTGAAGTCACTTGACATGGAAATCTTGATTTGAGTTGAAGGTTGAAATTTGAATAAAGGTTTGGGATTTGGTCAAGACTATATACTGCCTTTGTAATAGCCAATCATCTATTTTTTTGCGTTTAAAGACTGTGAACCTTGCCAACACAAATATAAACAATAGGACCTTACCACAAACACCTCGGTGGTCAAACACAGTCCATAGTTCTTACAGAAGGAGTGAGCCAGGTCTAGCAGAGCTGGTCTGACCCTCGGTGATCCGGTCAGTGCTAAAATCTGAGGCCTGAAAAAAAGGAAAAGGAGTAGGTTGCAGCAATGATTTTCAAAGTGCGGTCTGAGGACCATTTGGACCCTCAGAAGGGGCTTCCAGGGGGTCATCAGCAAAATGAGGAATAGTTTCATTTCTGTATAATTAACTTCACTACAAAAAAATTATTATTTTACCATTACGATTAAAGCTCACCACACTGTATCTATTCATCACTGTTCAGGTATGACATAGAAACAATTTAATACATAACACAAACCAAAATATCTTTTCATATACTGAAAAAATCCCCACTTTTACAGTTATTTAGTCTCAATTTCAGCATTAACAATATAACAGTAATAGTAGTGGGCTGATCTGCCTTATTCTGCCTTGTTTCAACATATTGCAACAACTCCTGACACAAGTAGAACTGCACTGGAAACAAGTGGGATTATTTCATCCTACTGGTAGACTTTCTCATTTGATTTAAGACAAACTAAATTTTTAACACTGAATATGTGACTAAATGGTTTGTAAAGATGGAGTTTTTTGCAGTATATCAGGGTCCCGGAGACAAAATCACTTCAAATGGGGTTTAGTGGTTTAATGAAATTCATCCTGGGGGTCTGGAAAATGAAAAGGTTTGAAAACCCTGTGTTACAGTGTGATAAAGTATTTTCAGGATCCTTCGTGAGACAACGCAGGCTCCTACCTGAAGTTCTTGACGTGGTCCTCTACCCCAGACAGAGACAGAGCATTGTTGACTGCGCTCACAAACGTCACTGCTTGGGTGGATGAACCCCAGTTCACATCTAGAGAGGACAAGTGAAACAGGTGAGTGCTGTCATACAGTCATTTACTATGTGTGTGTTTGAACTCACACAAGTGCATATGCACACACAGCTCACCTGGCTTCTTGACTGTGACGTAGACGTAGAGGAGGATTTCAATGCCGTATGTGAGGAGAGCGGCCCACCAGTTGATGACAAACATGACGACACAGCAGAGTAACGCCCCCAACAACGATAACCACATGTTGTAGAATTTATACCCCGGTCTCCATCCTAAAAAAAAAAGAAAAAAAAAGAAAAAGCATCACAGAGGAGCAACAACAGTCAATGACTATGGGCAGATGGAAAGGTGATCTGAAGCAGGTTACACTGCAAAAAATATCACTTATTGTATGATATGGGACTTAAAATCTTTTTATAAAGAAGAAAAATGTGCAGTGAGATAATTTCACCCAACAAACCAGGTTGTTCCAGGAATTATCTTTAAATGAATCAGGTGCCATTTTATTGATACTAGTGGTTACCCTTGTTCTGCTTTGTTTCAAATTATCCGCAATTGTTTCTACAAAATTCCTGAAAGAAGTGCAACTTCATTGTAAACAAAGAGAACGATCTCAGCCAACTGGCAGAATTCTTCTCCTTGTTGAGATTTTGCCAGATGGACTTTCTGCAACGTAGCTGTTGAAACCTGCCTGGAGATTTGGCATAGGATGCATGGAAGCAGGAGAAGTTGATGAGAGCGTATGATGCCAGGAAGAAGTTGGAGATGATGGGCGCGATGACGTTCAGATCACCTGGAGAGACACAAACCGGGATCAGAGTTGACAATTTAACTTAGATCCCCCCCAAAATGAAGAAAATATCCACCATAACAAGTCATTCACTTTGGCATAGAGTCTGAAAATCTTACATTTCCTCAGTCAAGTCTAGCATTTGCCAATAGGACAACAACAAAACAGTAATATTATATCACCCCATTGCAGATTTTGTCCCCTTTTTTAAGGTTGCCAAGATTTTAAGACTCAATATAAAACTATATAGCCTGTTAAGATGGATATTTTTGCAATGCAAAGACACCATGGGCTGGCAGACAGACTGCAATTTAACTGACCAATAAGAATGAAGGCCACAGAAATTATGAAGGTGAGGACGTAGCCGCGGATTGGCTCGTTGTTCTTGCCGTGACCCTTGGCAAAGAAGTGCAGGGCCTTGTAGATGTTGTCTTTGCACAGCGCCTGAGGAAAGACAGAGCTTGAATTAGGAAAGGATTATTGTTCTCAGGTTGTTAGTCAGTCTTCCCTCACTGCAGATCCCCTTTGTTCTTTAAAATCCATAAAAAGCAGTGAGTTTGACCGACCTGGAAGACTTTGGGAGCACTGACGAGGGAGGCCAGGGCTGAAGAGAGGGTGGCGGAGAAGGTCCCAGCGGTGATAAGAGGGCCAAACCCTGATACCATGGTCATCACCTGGACCAGAGGAGAGGAAGTGAGAACATATAATTGGTTAAACTGGAGCTCCTTAAACTGTATGTGAGGGAGGTCAACAGTTATATGAGAATGTGTACCTGGAAGTTGTTCATTGAGCCGAATTTGCACTTTTCTACTTCACAGAGAGTGAAATTATAGCCCAGCTCACATGCAGCTGCTTGGGAGCCATTGCACACTGCTCCCATGGAAATAGTGTCGTTCACATTTCCTGTGGCGTCACGGACAACAGTGGCAGCTGACCAATGAGAGAGGAGAACAGACAGTGCTTAAAAATGATTTCATAAGTGTCTAAGAACCAAATTCACAGGTATATTGTATACTCTTTACTACTACTCGCATGCAGTATCAATATGCTAATGCTCGTTTATATAACTGTAATAAATTATACCTTGGAGTACAGAGAGACACATTTGTGCACACATGTCTATATTAGGTCTGTATCTGCTAATAACTAAAGGAGACTAGGTAATATCATGAGGTACTGTTATATATAAAGAGAGAAAACATAAATATTAAAAGTGATGGCTAAATGTTTCAGAATAAAGCTGAACTTAATTGAACATTGTGCTTACAGACACAGAGGGCCACAGCCAGGTAGGTCACACCAGTGATAAGGATGGCCAGCAAGGTACCTTTAGGAATGGCAGCTTGGGCATCCTGTAAAATAATATAGGCGGGTTAGCGGGGCTCATTCTCTAGTCATCGTGGTGAAGATGAGGAAAACAGGAACTCTTTAATCAGGACGGTAAAGAGAAAAAAAATAAATGTCAACTAATTTGAAAAAGGCTTGTTCCATGTACATAATCTGCTCAAGGTGACAAAAAGTTCAAAAACTGAAAATGCAGTGCTGTGTTTTTTTGTTTTGTTTGTTTGTTTGTCCACAGTAACCTCTCAGAGCAAATTCCGTAAGAAAATCAGTCTTTTGGATTATTCCTGTGCAAGTTTCGCTTTTCTTGCCTATTTTTTGGTAGCTCACAATGACCGCTATTTGAGGAAGTTACCTTCAAGTCACCAGAGATGTTGGCTCCAGCCAGAATACCCGTAGCAGCAGGGAAGAAGATGGCAAAAACTGAGAAAAATGTCTCATCCCCTTCAAAGTTCGGAGTAAAGTTCTCCATGAATATTTTCGCTGTGATAAAGAGAGAACAAGAGAACATGAGCGGAGAAAGAGAGAGAGAGAGAGAGAGAGAGAAAGGAAAGAGTAGGATTTAGGTGAATTGGGCCATGTGAATGTGCCAAATCTTAATTTTTAAAGTAGTTTTTTCTTAATGAAGATTTGTATTTGTTAGAAGAAAGTGACTCTGTTGCATCCTTACAGTCATAATTGAAGAAACCTTTGGCTTTCTTCTCAGGGGTCGCAGGAATGAACGTTCCCACAAACACGTTAACTATGGCCACGAGCAAGATAATGAGTAGAATAATCTGTGCCTGTGGGGAGAGATGAAAACATTATCTCACGGTAGGTTTAATTTATGGTCAGAAGCTTTACCTGAACGTCCAGCACAGTGTACAACACTCACCTTGGCCTCCCATTCCATCCCAGCAACAGAGATGGCCAACAGCAGTAACACTGTAATGCATCCAATGATCCTGATGTCATTTAATTCATCCACCATGAGGACGTCGTTCTCCTGCAAGGGACATGAAGTTGGTGGGAGGGCATAAAGGTATAGTGAGATATTTTGGGTGAGATGTCTTGAGGGTTCCTGCAATCTACGAGCAACAGAGCAGTAAAACCTCACACACCTTGAGCAAGTCCACCACGGTCTCAGCGAATCCCACCACGTACATGGCTACAGCGACTGCGTTGGCAAAGGCGAAGATCAGACCGATGGAACCGCCGAACTCTGGGCCCAAACTGCGAGATATCAAGTAATATGCTCCTCCTGAAATGATGCAAACGCACACACACACACACACACACACACACACACACACACACACACACACACACACACACACACAGAGTGGTGGATGATTAATCACCACGTCACTGATTCATCGACTTAATGTCAGGACAAGTTAAGTGTGCTGTAAAACAAAGAGGTATCTGGGTGGTGACATCCAGGTTCGGTTGGGAACTTTGTGTTTTTATCTGCACAAACTGTCCTACTGGTCATTCCATTCTCTTTCTGATAGATTTTATGTCAAAAGAGTTTGTATTATCTCAGGGTGTACATTTATAATAAACGTTTAAACTGTTGGTGTGAGCTGCTGCAGTGACTCTCATTGTTGTTTAAGTAAGTATGACCTGTCAGCGGATTATTTGATTCTCTAATTGACTGCAAAATACCTAAATAAAAGGTTTTCTTTCAAGAGTTGGATTAATTTTTGGGGGGGATGGCACTCTGCAAAGCAAGAAAATCTCCATTTTAACAATCATTAAGCTTCATATTCAGTCTTGTAATCTTGGTTTTTCCTGAAACAAATTTCCTGTGGGATGAGATAATCCCACTTGTCTCCAATGCAGTTCAGTTGTTTCAACAATTTTTCTGGGAACAAATATAAATATGCTGAAACACAGCAGAATAAGGCAGACCAGCCCACACGTATCAATAAAATGACACTTGATTCAAGACAGTTCTGCAGACAAGTTGATCATGAAACAAGTGGGATTACCTCATCCCGATGACACATATTTCCATGTGTCTGAACAAGATTTTATGACCGAGTATGGGACAAAAATGATGTGTTAGGGTGGAGATTTCTTGCAGTGGGGCCTGTAGTCCTGCAGAGAGCTTGATTCCAGAGAGGCACTTGTTTTAAATACTGTTCTTTTCTATATGTGAAGGGTTATTATGTGGGTGTTACTGTGCAGGCTGAAAATGTGTTGTCTTACCTCCTCTGACCACTCCATTAGTGCAAATGGCAGACATAGACAGGCCGGTGATGGTAGTTACCACGCAGCTGAGAGCAATGACCACGATTCCCAGACCTGCAATGCACACATTTAACAGCTCAAAACAATTATTGCCCACTGTGCACCTGTACTGCAAGATATCCCTACGTTATACCTGGGTGGTCAGTCACTGGCTGTGCACTTAAATGCTCTGGCTGTGAAATAAAGCCCTCCTCCCCACAGTCACCTCAAACACCTTGAGAGTAAAAGCGGAGCTGTGATGTGTCCCAGAGGACTTGCTCTCAGGACTAATTGTGCTGGGAGGCTGGAGGCTATAAGTTACAGCAGTCTGCATTGCCTGGGCTCTACCTGCTGCCTACGGCTTGCTCTGCTTCTCAAAACCATTTAGTTACGCTCCGTGAACAAAAGCTGGTGCCGATCAATAGGTTCTTAAGCAATGAACACACCCATGAAGCCATGCACAAAATCTCTCTCTCTCTCTCTCTCTTTCTCTCTCTCTCTCTCACTGACACACACACAAACACTGCTCATGAGGGTTCAGCTGTTTGAGTAGACCATCGGCATGTTGAGTTCATTATAAGAGCTTAGCAGGGTGAGTTCAGATTGAATTCGCCCCAAGTCAGTGACTCCCTGCTGATTAGTGAAGGACTACAATCTCTTGTCTCTAGTCCCCGGCAGCTCTGATGTGTCACTGAAACTCAAACATGTAGGATCTATCTGGTCTTGGCCCAGAATGCATTATCAACATGGAAATGAAGCTTGCCCAGTTGGCTTGGGTGGGGAACCACATTGGGTTTTTTTTTTGTTTTTTTTGATGCCTACAGTAGTGGATAGACTCTGTGTTCCTGTCTCCCCTGATCCACCCAACATGTATCCCTGTCTCACTCACCCCAGCCAGCCTGCCCAAACACCCAGGACAGGCGGATGAACAACATGACACCCCAGATGTTCAGCATGCATCTGATCTGTGGAAGACAACAACAGACAGAGGGCTCACAGTCTTACTAAATCGTTCAGTTAGGGCCATAGTTTATTACAGTTTCAAGTGAAGGACAGAAACAGGGTTATGTTTATGAAATGCATATTGAGAATGCATATTCTTGTGTACCAGATGGCGATGTAGCTCTGGACTACAGTGTCAACACAGCTTGTCTGAATTGTTTATCATGAGAACAATTTCCCTCTCTGGGACAAAGAGGGACGTGTAGAGTACGGGTGGGCGATATGGACAAAACAAACACCCCAATCCGAACAACCTGATATCAATATATAATGTGATGACCAAGCAGGGAGAGGTAAATAATAGAGCAGCTGGAACAGTCTAATAAGATCAGAAAATTTCATCCCTTTATTGTAATGTAGCCTTTAAAACCAAGAAATGACAACTCTTATGCTATTATCATATTAGGATATCCAAAGTCCCAGATGATATCTAGTGTCATATCACAGTATCGATATAATACTGATATATCGCCCAGCCCTAATCTAGAGTAACTCCACTGCAAAAATAACAATTACCAAACTGAACTTTTCTCTCCATCTATGCCCAGCAAATGAAAAGCACTCTCAGACTCAGGTCACTTAACCCTGTTGTGTTATGCAGCCCATTCAGAGCCTCCTCTGGCCAGGCCACAGTTTCCCAGAGAGACCCTGTTCCAATAAAGCATGTCCATCATGACCCAACCCAACTCACCAGGACACCCTTTATCCAGCCAAACTTTACTACTCCTTTGTTGCTCTCGATGGGAGCGGCAGACTCCAGATCATCAGAGGGGGTCCCTTCACTCCCCTCTCTGTCATCCTCCACGGTGTCTGGCACAGAGATAGCTCCATTCTGCTGGTTAAAGGACAGGCAAATACAAGCAAAAAAAAAAGATATAAATTTGGCTTGATAAAGGAAAAACTGATTGAAATGTATCCATAATTCATTTGCTTTTTAACTTTCATTTTTTAAAGCATAAGTATTTTACGATAGTCAGAACAAGAATGTGTTAACAGAGCATGATCATTATGGAGCTGAGTTTTCTGGGTCAGAGCAAAGTCAGTGTTTTCTGTCCTCACAGTGACAAGAGAAGGTACAGAGTGTCCTTGTGCATGTGCGATGCATGTATGCATTTCTCCTGCCTTCTCTGTAATGCACAGGGGAGAAATTGGGAAGTGAGAGGAGACCATGTGGTTTGGTTCTGATGAAGATTGATAAAATGTTTGCAGAGATATTACTATACACTGTGAGCTTGTCCTTGAAGACGGCACTTTCCATGAGAGAGCAAAGAGAAACAATGGAGAGAACAAGACAAACCTAATTTTAACTTTTATGAAGATGAATATTGACCGTTAAATGACTCCCCGGCCTGAAGCCTGTGCTTCTACGTTTGATTTAGTGCGACCTCTTGGTTGCATCTCATTTCCATTTGCTGAAAGAGACAGTGATCAATGATTTGGCTACAAACTGTAGTTACCATGAACCAAGGCATATTAGTGGCACTTGCTCAGCGATTTGAGCAGATTACACTATTAAACATTAACTTCTTAGACTAGTTTCATAAAGGTATTGGGATCATTCACTTACTGCAAATGTGGATAGTCAAATGTTCATAGCCATTTTCAGTGGTTTAAATTACACAGGCATATCTGACAGAATTTAGTATATTCTTATGCAACTAAACTATGAGTCAATCTTAATTTTTTAGACTACCTTATATTGCCAGGAGTTATGCAACATAGGCTTGACTTTGGCAATGTGCAGCCACTAGCTTTACCAATTTTCCCAGAATAAATTGGGGATCCGTTTAAATCAGCCCATGACCTAGTACTGGTTTCCGGCCAAGAGTTTAAAAAACACTGCTCCTAGGAATGTTTTTGTCAAGATGTTGACGAGTGGGTGGCAGATGCCCTCCTACATTTATGCTTTCTTAAAAAAATATTTTTGCTATGTTTTAGAGTGGGAAGATAGAATGTTTCTTTCATTTCTTCCTGCAGCTCAGAAATGCTACAACATGTTTTCATTTCCGTCGGTCTAGTTTAGTTCAACCTATAAAACACAAATGACCTATAACCCCATCTTTTGCAACACAGGGCAGTATAAAGGTCTAATAAAAACCACTAAAACTCTCCAAGGGTGTCAAGTGTGTTGATCACTTTGTTTATCTTTTAGTGTTAAACTCTCTGTCCTTTATAGTTTTACCAGTATTCATGAAAAATAACTGGTATGAATAATTAGACAACTATAAAACATCTCATTTTCACTTAGTTTACATTTGTGTTTAACCTGAGCGAACTGACTATGCAGCTCAAGGCCAGGCAGGTCTGTAGGAAGAAGATGCCTGTTAAAAAATCAGTGAGCTGAATCTGAAACTGAGGGAGAAAAACAGGTGTAAAGCACTTTCTGCAGGAAAAGACAGGTACAGTAGATGTGAGAGCAGAGGAACAGGGATGCAGGTGGTGTGATACAAGGAGAACAGAGGAAGAAATATGGGAACAAAGCCATGAGTTATAAGGCTGTGTATCACTCAGGCCCAGAGAAATGAAGCACACTGGCCTTCTCACACAGATTCAGCACCATTTCTCTCTCTTAGAAACACACTCACCTTCTGAAACACATTGTGGAGCTCCTGAAGAGACGGCCGCACAGCCCGATGACCGCTCACACTGCCTGCATTACGGTAGAAGTCAATGTTGGGCACTCGGTCCAGAGTGTCATGACCAAAGGCGCTGACCACTGAGGGCCGGACTGCCCTGTGTTCCCCGTTAGAGATGCCATTACTGTTGGTTCCAGAGAAGGAGGTCTCGTCATAGAAAGGGGGATCGTCCCCAGTCCTGTCGTAAGCTGGGTTGACATTCTCCCCTCCGTTTGACTTGTACCTCTCCATCAGGAATGCTGCAGGAGATTCTCAGATCCAGGCAACACAAGGTAAAGCAGCACTGTGGGGTCTTTAATCTTCACTCATCCAACAGTGTTATAAAAGGCTGAAACACTGTGTAGACTTGTGTAGTTATCCTTACTAATATGTATATGTAGACTGGTGTATCTACTGTGCAGCTTAGCAACTGAAATTTTTTCTACTCAAAGCCTGTTGGCTGCTCAGTTTGGGTCTGACGGCCTACCTTTATACCCTGCATCCCAGGGTCATAGACTAGAAGCCAGCTATTGGCTAACTCTCTGGATCAACCCTCAGAAACCTGAACGAGGGGTGTCAGATATGTCCTTGCTCCATCCTAAGGGACACAAAGGCATTGCTTAACGATTAACCAAGTCATAAACGCCAAAGGATAGATAAAGACACCCATTGCTTGAGCTCGGGAGAATTGATTACTAATATTATTGTCTGAAGTGCAGGGCAACAGCACATGTTGTTCTGTGGTGGCAGTTTATGAGGCTATGGCGAGTATTTCCTCAGAGCTATGGACACTTGGGATGAATCATCAGGAAACAGCCTCTTGGAAGTTTACTCTTAAGGAAAAGTCAGAATGACCATGCGGGAAAAGTTTCAAGGTTACAGGCTCTTAATGATATGCTTTGGCTGCGACAGGATAAAAATGGTAATATGGGATGATCCTTATGGAGGACAGTAAAAACTCTTTATTTCATAACAGACATATAACCAGCAGAACACCAAGATACCATGATGGAAGTCATAGTGTAATCGTAAAATAATAAGGTTTATACTGACCTAAATAGTGGGCCCATAAAAGTTAAAGAAGTGACTAAACCAATGTTATCTCTTGATACTCTTTGCAATAATGTAATGAGAGTGAGAGTTGGTACAGTAGGTGTGAACATATTGAGAGAGAAAATGCGAGTTAATATGAGACCATGTTTATGGGAACATGCTGGAGGCATTTCACTCCAGCCACATGACTTCAAAAGTACCTTTAAAAGCCCTCTTAACAGGTAAACTTCCTTATTACTGATACACCACAGTGATTTATGCACTCACACTGAAAGGCAGACTAATGACTCTATAGCTGACCTTGGCTGTACTACAGACCGATAGAAATACTCCTGCACGTGTTTTTAACTGCAGGAGCAAAGGAGGTAATCAATGGCACAACGCTTATCAGATTTTACGCCATTGAATCACAGTGGTTCAAAGTTGCTACAGTGTTCTTCAAAAATGATAATGACTGAGTCATGGAGAAAATGGAAAATTTTCCACATGGGATGTAATTGCTCCTGCACTGCGACTCTTTCTGCTCCTGCCTCAGTCTCGCTTCTCCAGCTCAATCACAATGCAGCAGCTAGTATCTGAACTGGTACTGGTGATAGTCCTACTATACGGTGTATCCCCAGTTTTAGCAAATGCACATCATCCGTCATCAGTCAGATTCAGGGTTTATTTTAGGATTTTGTTTAAAGTGCTGCCAGATGTGCTCCACAGCTACACTGCAGACCTCTTAATCTCCTGTGAACCATAATGCAGGTAGAGCTCCTCAGACAGGGCCCTGCTGAGCATCCGACTGTCTGGACTCAAGACTAAAGGTGATTATTCTTTTGCCATTAAGGCCTCTACGCTGTGGGTCGCTAATGGAAAATTCATGGTATGAAAAATCACTGTCATTATTTAAAGCACCTCTTAAAAACATTTTTACGTGCTTGCTTTCATGGAATTACTCACTTTTAATCCATGTTGTTTCCTAAATATCCATGCATTTATTTCTCTTATATACTAATATAGTATAGTATTATTTGAGTAAAAAATAAAATAAAATGAAAACATTTAATATTGTGATTAGTTATAAAATTGAAATACTCTGCAGTTGTATCATATTGATGTTGCCATGAGATCTTTTTCAAGAAATTTTATGCAGTATTTTATGTTTTTATTATTATTTTTATATAATTTTACCTTTTGGAGAAAATCAAGGGATATCCAATGATACAGTCGGTTTTGTGAATGCAAAGCTTCATTCATAAATCAATTAAAAATGAATTATTAATCATAAGTGTTTTATAATGATTAATAACTGTTGTAAAACTTTTCTCAGTCATTAATCATTGACTAATCCTTCCAAACTGGCTTTCACAAGTGTTCATCATGGTGAGGCCAAGCTTATGAGCCCTAAGAGCCAGAGTCTGATCACCTTTAGTCTTTAGCTTATAGACTTCAGATGGACCAGGAAGGTTCTGCCTGAAAATCTCAGGACGCGCTGCAGTTCATAAACATAAAACAATCTCAAATATAGGAGCCAGACATAGATGAGTCTTGAAATCACCATGGCAATATGGTCCTGTCTCTTTAGCAGCAGAATTCTGCATTGTCTTCTCAACAACAACAACAACAACAACAATAATAATAATAATAATAATAATAATAATAAACTTTATTTGTATAGCATGCAAACAGAGTTTACAAATTGCTCTATATAAAACAGCTAAAGCACATGGATCGGAGCAAAA
>OMKZ01025802.1:36796-52160 GCA_900302535.1 Neoniphon sammara
CCCCCCCAAAAAAAAAAAGGGGGGGGGGAAGCAATAGCAAAATCAAAGTCAAAATTAATTTGCAAAAATGATGTTCCTGCCCTACCTATTTTACTCCCAAACGCACGCACACACAAGCAGATTGCACACACTGAACCATTTCACTCTAGTATGCATATTGCTTGCAGTTCCCCTTGCTTTAAATGAATGCAGACAACTAACCACCCAAATTCAGAATGTCAGTGTATTTCTTCATAGGACACTTTTAGTAAACATAGCAAACATCTGGGTCAAAGAAACACCCAGAACAGATGGACGTTAATTACTGACATACAAATAAAGTAACTATCTGGATCATGTGTGTGAACTGCTTGCTGGGATAGTGAGATAGAAACAGTGATGAGTGCAAATTTTCCAACAAAATAAAAAGATGACTTATAATAAAAGCAGTTTTCAGAGCCTGTTCACTGAAGGGAAGTCACACAGGAGAGACACTCTCTCCTCCCCAAATGACTGTGCCCTAAAGCAAGGCACTAAAACAACTGCACCACTGGAGCTGCTATTCGAATCTTTGAGATGTAAGACCAAGATCAATATTTATGTGTTTATTTATTTAGTCATGGGAACAGTCCGCAGGCTAAGACAAGTCTCAATAAGTGCAGTACTGACATTTAGACAGCTACACACATTTACATCTTGAAGAAGAAAAAATGCAGAGTAGTGGTGTGCTCAGAATACATTTGTTTATGTTGTTTTTACATCTGCTGTACTATCTCTCTGGACCTGCCGTGCAGACTCTACAAATGTTACTTATATTGTTTTAAGAAAATGAAATTATTCTTCCATTAGAGTAATAGTGTATCAATCAGTAGATTCAGGAATGATGAATTGGCTTGGCTTTATATAACAATCAATGAGCCAAGTATTTTTTTCTCCCTGCTCTGCTAGTGTGCTGCTTTGAATATATACTGTAGGTAAATGTATTGTTACTTAGGGAATTACAATTAGAAAACAAATGTAGGCTACAATTTGTAATATCATATAGGAGGTTTAAAATATTGGCACAGCAGGCCATTCAAGAATGGTCTTGAGTGGGTGGTCTAAAGAGCGTATCTCTGTTTCTGCCTATGGCTGTAGATGGTCTAGCATTTTATGTGTTTGTCCCCCGCCTCTCCTTTGGTCTGCATGCTCAGCAGACAATTTAATTGCTGACGCTTCATACCATGTTTACCAACCACAGAGAAATATGTGGGCTGTTAATCTCTTAATTTTTGTGCTCTTAAAATATTCCCATTTTATTTGTGCACCTCACCCACCTGTCTTCCTTATTCTATTCTATTCTATTCTACTCTATTGACCTGTCACAGTTTTTGTGCATAGACTGCATAGCAACACCTCTCAAGTCTCGCGTTGGATGCAAAAGTCACCGCTGCATATTTTGAACTGCGTAGCGACAGGGGCATCTTGTGGAAGGCAAACAAACCTCAACATGGCAGATGTTCTGGCTCTTGACGATGACCCAAAGCAAGAGGAAAGTGATATATCCAACAAGGCGGAACCCGAGGAATCATCTCTAGAAAACACCAATGGCGTGAAAACGTAACTCAGAATGTTTATTGTTCTGTCCCGTCTGAGCAGTGGTTAGCTAACGTTAGCTAAAATGGAGTCCTGGGGAGCTAGCAAATGCTAGCTAAGAGGCCCTGTAACGTTAAGGTTAGGCCTAAAGTGTCTTGTGATAGATGCTAGGTAGTAACAGCGCCAGAAATGTATTTTAATTTTAGAGTCAAAACATGATGCCGTATCTTCAGCGTTATGGCTCAGTGCAAGACCGTACGTGTGCTAGGTGCTAATCACAGTTATGTTTTGGTATGTTTATAGCTAGCATTAGCTAACATTATGGAAATCTCACTGCCTGACAAAATCACAGAGTTCGTAGTTATCTTTCAGTTTGCCTTGTCAGATATGCCGGTTTTAGCTCAGTGTGATTGCAACGCTGCAGTCAGCTCTCGTAGTGTGTGGTTGCTGATAACGTTGCCCTCCGTTCAGTCTGCAATAACACTCACATGCATGCGTGATCTATGCTAAGCTAACGTTAGCAACTTATGGCTATGTTATGCTAACGTTACACTGCCAGTCAATGAATGACTGCTCTCCTTGCCCGTCAGAGTTTGAAATGTCCGTTGAATTAACTGCGTTTACTAGTTGTATTTTTGATTTAGACAGTATTCTGACTTGCTGTTTAATGCATTTTGTAGAGAAGCCGAAGAAACCACCCAGGCCCCAAAAGACAAGCCTGAATCTAAAGAGAAGTCCTCTGGGAGCAGAAGAGGAAACCGTTACCATCCCTACAAAGACAAACATGGTGGTGGTGGGGGAGACAAGAAGGGTGCCCACAGGAACCGGGTGTTCATCAGCAATATCCCCTATGATATGAAATGGCAGGCAATTAAAGATCTAATGCGTGAGAAAGGTAACTTCTCCGGTGGTTAGGGTGTTGCTTTCCCCCTCTCTGTCTCTTCAGCTGATCAGAAATTCTTGACCTCTCTCCTTATGTTACCAGATGGATCACCCTGCTTATAGCCATAGTCAGTAGATGTTTTTACCTTTTTTCTGGATGCCCTTAGTGCAGATGGCAGGGAACCAGCATAGTGTGATATTAGCTTATTGGAGTTTTATTTAACTTTTTTGGTTGGACACCAATTTAGTTTGGACTGATATGTTTGTGAGAAAAGGAAGATGAGATTATGGTATTGTCAGCTCCTAAATGTAACCTCAAACCAGTAGTAGTATTGACTGTTGTATGATTTTGCTGCATTTGTTGTAAGGTGAACTTTGATTGTATGAATGAAACTGTTGTTATAAACTGTTGTTGTTATGCTCTACCAGCAGCTTATGGGGTCTTAAAAAGCCTTTTGAGAGGACAGCTTAAAAACTCTCAACTGCCATGAATGGAAACTTGTTGACCAACTGATCAATACTGAAGTCTTTTGAATTTCCCAGGTTGAATGTAGCTGTGTTTCTCTCTGGCCTTGGCCTGTGGGTGTCTCAGTCACTGCTCAGAAAGGCATGGTGTTGTCTGGTGGGATATTGGTCTGGGCTGACTGTTGATCATTAATGGGACATCTCCATCTTTAGCGGCATTGCCAAGGCCGACGGCGACGTGAAGACTTGGTGACTTAAATTCCTTTGTTCTCTTGGTATTTTTCCTTTGTATGTCTCATGTAGTTGGTGAGGTTACATACGTGGAGCTCTTTAAGGATGCAGAAGGAAAGTCAAGGGTAAGTTATGGGGTCAACTTGCTGCACGAGGTTTTAAATACCCTCAGCAGTCTCTTTACCATCAAGTGCTCTTTTAGGTACTGATCCTCTGGGTCTGTCTAAGATATGTTACTGAACTGGAGCTAGGTTGTGTTTAGAGCCTGATAGATGGCTAATGATTGATATTCATTTGAAAGGGAGATGTCTTGTTGATTCTGGAAAAGTAGCATAATGAACTCATCTAAGAGTACAACTTTGTTTTTGTTGTTGTAATTTCAATTGGTGTCAAAGTTTGTCTGTTTGGCCATTTTCCAAAGGGAAATGTGGATTGTGTGATTTGTCTCACTGATTGACCCTGACTGTCTCAAAATCTGATATTACAATTCTGTTATATGGCACAACTCTCTTCAAAGGAACAAAACACTTTTGTAAGATACTGTATATATATATATATATATTAGCTTTAACTAACACACAATAGAAATCCATCATACACTGTTGCTTTGCTATATAAATCTACAAATGCATTTTTATTTTCCTTGTTTATATTCAGTTTCAGTGCACAACATTCAAATGTTTAAATTAAGTTTAAGATAAACCACAGTGCACAGTGAAAACCCAAACCACAGTGGTTTGGGTTTTCAAATCCTACTGTCATGTTTTTGAAAACCAAAATTGTCAACTGTAAATACTATTAGATTCTGGATAATAACAGAAATGTGCACACTTTGCTTTTAGTTTTATTTATATATTTATTTTTAGCTTAAGTTCTAAATACATTTGATCACAAACTAAAGCCTGCTTGCTTAAGCTGGCAACCAAACATATGGCCAACATGCATATAGAAAATACTAGAAGCATGTTGATATATGCAGATTGTGTGTGTGTTTTTTTGGATTGTAACTGTGTTTTGTTTACTCCCTCCACTCTGGATATATGTGCTACCTGGACTCCATGATGCTGCCTTCTTAGGGTTGTGGGTAAGCTACTGTGTAATATTTTCTAATTTATTTATTTATTTATTTCAACCTTGTATGACCTCATCTGATGTTTCTGCTGTGCCTGCCTCTCCAGTGTGGTGGAGTTCAAAGATGAAGAGTTTGTGAAGAAGGCAATAGAAACTATGAACAAGCATGACTTGAGTGGAAGGCCACTCAACATCAAGGAGGTAGGAGCAATTTCAAGCTGCATGATTAAGTATTTGGCTAAATATTTTGATTAAGATTATTAGTCCCAATTTGTCCAGGTTTCAGAAAGCAAAATTAATTTTATTGAACTTTTCTCCCTTGTTTTTTTAGCGGAATATTCTCAAAGTAGTGGCAGCTAGAAAATTTATTTCTACTCTTCCTGTTTTATTCATTGTCTAATTATTTACAAAATTAAAATAACTCATCATCAGCTGGTTTGAAACTAGTACCTCCAAATGACAAATGATTTTTCACTTTCAGGAGCTAAAATAATTCTTCTATAATGTTGGGTTGATCCATTCTTTTCCACTTTGCTTTTTGGTACATTTTCCCAAAATGGTCTCCATGTGCGACCATGTAAGGCCTCTTGCTTTTTGTCCCTCTCCAACCAGAGCCACCTACTTCTTCATTTTAACTTAAGTTTTAGTCCTGTTAGTGCACAATGCACATTCAAAGGTTGTGATTGCTCATGTGTAATGGAAGTTCTTCATATACAACTCTGGGACATTGAGGGTCAATTAAAAATGTTAACCACATCAGTATTGCTGAATTATTCAGTTAAGAATTGTGGAAACACAAAATGTATAATTATATAGTTGTCTTGATTGTCCAGCCTTTGAACAATTGAATAAATATTTGACCACATCATATTGGTTGCATCATAGTGACAAAATGGAAATGAAAATATGGATGAATATATAGGATCCCGATGGAGAGCATGCACGACGGGTGCTGCAGCGTATGGGAGGAATGCACCAGGGAGGTCGAGGGCAGGATGGGGGGCCGGCTGGGATGAACCTGCCACCTTCTATTGCCAACAACCCTAACATCCCACCTGAGGTCATCAACTCACTGCAGTCTGGACGACTGGGCACCACAGTGTTTGTGGCTAACGTAAGGACACAGCAGTACACTGCCTCCAGATCTAGCTAAAAATGCACGCATGACCATTATAAATAGCAGTGTTGTTTTTCTATTGTTTTTCAGTTGGATTTCAAGGTGGGCTGGAAGAAATTAAAAGAGGTGTTTAGCATGGCAGGTGTGGTGAAACGAGCTGACGTAAAGGAGGACAAGGATGGCAAGAGTAGAGGGATGGGAACAGTTACTTTCGAGCAGCCATTGGAGGCTGTGCAGGCTATATGTATCCTACAAAATGCTCTACTAAAACAAAAATGCGCACAGTGATTCACAATTTTATTTGCCGTGCTTCGCAATTTTACAGTGACCTTCTCCTTGACTCTGAACTCAGCCATGTTCAATGGACAGATGCTCTTTGACAGACAAATGCATGTTAAAATGGTATGTTATTTTTATTTGTTGTAACACAACCAGAGTTTTACAGAACATAGACATGTATTTTGACATTAATATTGTGTCGTGTTTTTATAGGACGAGAAATCCCTTCCACCTGATGATTTCCGTCAAGTAGAAAAATCACCTCAATTACCAAGTAAGTAAAATATAATCAGTTCAGTTGTTAATATCAAACTCATGCCTATCAGTTTCCAAGGGTATTGACAGATTTGCAAGTTAGAACGACTTGCCATACACTGGAAAACCATAAAATGTCATTAAATGGCCATCTATACCTCTAAATGATGACTGATGAAGATATAATCAACTGGATTCTGCCCTCATATTACCTTTGTTTATAAATTATACATCGCTACATCTCAGGTCACCACTCAGATAGGTTCAACATAGACATGCTTACAAAAGGCTGAGTTTACTGTAACAATAATTAACTCTGTGGATTGCGTTCAGCACTAACACAGTCAAGGTCAGGGTTTGTTACCCACTGGGGCCAAATGACATATGCTAATAAAATCAGTTATTTTGCAATGGTATTAGAAATGCCCAGCTGTATTGTTGGAGCAGCATGTTAATTAACAATACAACAATTTGCCATTTTCCTCTAACCTGTCGGGGAGCAGCTGTGGGTTTCTGCTCAAATTGTCTATCACCCTTTGCACTGTTGCGCATACATTCCTATTTTAGTTACCAACCTCCTCAGAAACACGTCATCTGGAATGGGCATGAAAAAACAATGGTTACTACCTCAGATGTGGAATAGGAAGTCGGGCATTCAGAACTTTTTAACTGGGGAATGGTCAAATGTACTCTTGACATGAATGCAACAATCCATACCTGCTTTCCCTCTGTGTTTTTGTGTGTAGGGGGGCTGGGGGGTATTGGCATGGGACTAGGACCCGGAGGGCAGCCTATTAATGCCAATCGTCTGAGCGGAGGAGGAGGCATGGGCTCCATGGGGCCTGGAGGTCAGTTAACTCACACATCTTTGGCCAGGAAATGCTCCCACATAACACTGCAGCACATACTGCAGTGCACTCTTATCTTTCTTTAGATGCAAATGCTAGTGTTCATAAAGAGCTGAGGAGCCTTGATAATTGCTGTTATCAGGAGGATGTGTAAATTCAAATTGAAGGGGTTTAGTATCATTTTGGCCTCTTCATTTGATTGGTTGATTTTTTAAGAATCTAATTGTATCTTTACTGATCAGTCAAAACTCATTCTCTAATACTTCAAACACCCTCAGTTAATGTGTAAACCATTCAACCATCAGATCTTAGCAGCCATAGTTACCAGGCTCATCCAGTGACCCTGCAGCAGTCTGAATGTGGGTTATTCAGATAAGAAAAGCTGGTAAAACCTGAAATACTGGGCTTTACCATGGTGCTAAGTTTAGAAACTGTCTGACACTGTTCCCCAAGGCTCCTGTGTTGTCATCTTTTATTATCTAGTTACGTAGCTATCCACTGACACGACCTGGACATTCTCAGTAACTCAGAGTTGGACCACGATTGGACCCTAGGGAGTATGTAACCTGAACCCTGACCACAGCTACGCTTGTATTCTTCTTGTCCCCTTTTACATCTTGGAAGAGCGCTTCTAGAAATTAGATTAGATTAGATTCAGCTTTATTGTCATTGTGCAGAGTACAGGTACAAAGCCAATGAAATGCTGTTAGCATCTAACCAGAATTGCAAACGAAAATATTATGTAAGTACTACAGCATAGTGATGCTGTATCTTACAATATGTACATTGTTATTGACAGTGCATAGCAACATATATACAGATTATTATATGTATGTATATGTAGGTGAAGTGTACATAGTTGGAAAGGAGAGTGTATAAAGGTTGTATGTACAGTATAAACAAAATACATTTGGTTGTATGTACAATATAAATAATCTGAACAGCATGAGATGTTCAGCCTGCGCAAGAATGATCATTGCAAATATAAAAGTACTGAGTCGCTGCAATAATGAGTGCAGTAATGTTTAGTGCTGTGGTGTGGAGTTCAGCAGGGTCACAGCCTCAGGGAAGAAGCTCTTCCTGAGCCTGCTGGTGCGGGAGCGGAGGCTCCTGTAATGCTGCAGACACACCAAATCCATTGATGTACGTGAAGTCGACAGATCCTATTCATTTTCTGTGGGGAGCAGTAGATCCAGCCACACAGTGTATGATGGATACGGCATGGCGAGTTGACAGACCGTTTGCTGTATCTGAATTTGCATAATCACGACTCGACCTCAACTTTATGCAAATTAGGTCCATCCCGAGAAATGCAGCAGGCTCGCGAAACTCAGATGTCAAACTAGGCAGATTCTGTTCAGATTCAGATTCTGTTACTGCATTACTTATTTTTCGCCTCAAATATTATCAGAAACATATTTTAGTTTACTGGTTAGCTGTAAAATGAGAAAGTTTGTGACCTGGCTGCCATGTTGAAAACAGCTGATCCAATGAACTGCTTCTTCTCTGGATAATGCTTGTCACACTACCAAGGCAGCATTTATGGTAAATGTTCTCAGTGGTGCGCAATTGTGTGCTGGTGATCCGTTGGGCAGTTTTCACCAGTGCTTTACAATCTGGTGAGACACTGAGCTTTGCAATGTGCATGCACTGCCATTTTGTGTCAATTTTGTATGCTGTCAGAAAAACATTTCAACAAAATGTATCCTCAAGTTTCAAGTTTGTATCTGCGAGACAAGTTAAACCCATGAAATACTCAGCAAGTGTAGCCTCCTATAGGGTTTGAAAATATAAATATTGCAATGAGCTGCAAGCGCAGTATACTGGGGCTACTTTGATGTTCAGATTCCATACATGATCTGCAGAAAACGTCCTTTTTCCAATCGTCATGAATATATTGTGGGGAGAGAGACAAGAACCTTCAGTACTTTCCTGAAAAGTCAAAGTAACTCTGTAAGCAGTCATTTTCTCCAGGAGAGGTGTTTTGTAATTAGCTGGTGCACAGATGTCAGATCTGATGGTAGGCGTAACTTGCATAGCATTCCATGGGTTTGACTCATTGGGCTAATCTTTCAGCAATATAAACTGTCTCAAACCACATAAGGAACTGTGCTTGCGACATTTATTAGACAGGTCAGATGTGTTGGTGTCCCTGCTGACAGGATATAAAAGTTTAATTCAAAGTTATGCCACAGCAGGTGTTTTCAGGGGGGTCTGTTTACATGTGGCAACTCCCACTTCTGATTGAATACATTGAACTAAATTAAGGCAGAATATCCAGCACCTACTGATTTTTGGACGGTTGCATTCAGATTTTAATATTGTAATATTAAAAATAATGGTAATATTAAAATCTGGCTTGTGAGATTATGGCCTGACTGACTCTGGTTCTCTGCCTTAGGTATGGACGTTCCAGGTTATGGAGGAATGAACAGACTTGGTGGAGGTAAGGTCTTCACTACCTTTGATTGCTGTTTTACTACTGTAATTGTTGGACTGGTGGGGTTATCCTCTCTCTGTGGAGGGAAGGGAAAAACCACTGGTAAAACTTTGTGCTGCCTTTGATAGGAGGCATGAGTGGTGGCGGGGGCTTCGGGGGCATGGATAGCATGGGCAACATGGGTGGCTTTGGAGGCAGAGACATGGCACCCATGGGCAGGATGGGAGGTAAGAGGGCAGACTCACTCTCATTGAGCCTGGTTCAGTGAAATGTTCTGGCATTTAGACGCATCTCTCTTTGCCTTCAGAAAGTTAAAGTATTGCTGTATTTTCTTTGTGTTTAGACATGTACCGGTCAGGGATGGGTGGAATGGATCGGGACTTTGGCCGCGGTGACATACCAATGAATCGAGGATTTGGGGACTCATTTGGAGGAATGGGTACGTACAGTGACACTCTGACTTGAAACAACCCTGAAGCCTTCCCATTCTGACTCAGCAGGCAAAGGAGGGGTCATGCAACTTCTTCTCTGTAGTTTGGCTTTGAATTGTGAATGGCTTTTGGGATTGTTTGTGGTATATGTGCTGTTGTTGTATGTTGTTGTGTTAGTGTTGTATATAATCAAATCTAATATGCAGCGGGTTGCATTCTTTCTCTTAGGAGGAGGTGGAGGTTTTGGAGGAGGCATGGGCAGTGCTGGCATGGGGCACATGGGGACTGGATTAGGTACAAAAAATATTCCATCCTTAATTTTCTTCTCTCCATGGGTCCTATTATCTCAGCTCATCAATTTACCTTTGCTTACCAGGGTTCAGCTAACTCTGTAGCAACACTACCAGTCTCTTATTCAAGTGAAGTTTATCTTATTTCTATAGCCCTTCATCACAAGCAGGACTTCACACAGAAACAAGCCTACCTAAATCTAATTACACAACAGTTAATCACAAAGCTGAACCGAGCATAGCCAGCGCCACCACTTTAGACCCTTGGTGAAGACAAGGAAAAAACCCAGAAGAAAAGCTTTTTGATGAGGAAAAAAAAATGGAAGATACCAATTCAAAGAGGGGACCCCCCCCAGGACGGCTCAGTGTGCTGCGGGGCACGCCGGTGGCTCACCATGTAGAGCATGTACCACTGTGTTGTATCACTGTGGCGGCATGGGTTTGCCCTGTGTCTGCATTTCTGCAAGCACTGGCCCTGCTAAGGCGTCCTTGAGGAAAACACTGAATCTCTAGTAGCTGCAGAGGCGCTGATCTGTAGCTAGCACCATATTTGGAGAGTGTCGGGGAGCAGGGTTGCAAACAAATGGCATTTACCTAAAAGGGATCAGTAAAGTACCTCATCATAATCATTTATTATAACTTAGGTTTCATTCGGTGGTGATCTAAAAATATGTTCCCATGATTAATAGGAATCTACAAGCTTGGGACAAATATAGATCCATTTAGCTCGTTTTGCCCCTCATTTCATTTTTGCTGCTGCTTTAGATCACTTCTGTGTGTAATATACACATCAGTGAACCCTATCTATGCCATACCTAAATTGTTAAGTTATAATTGTTATGAAGCAACCTGTGTCATTTGCACAGCTACAGTGTGAATAACTAAGTAATCCATCAAGCCTGGTCTTGCATAATGCCAGCTTGTAAGAGACTAGATGACAAAGTTGAGTACTGATACACGACCCAGGTCTGCTTGGTTTCATGACTGGACGGAAGACCTACATGTAGATGTGCTTTGTTCTGTCCAGTCTGACTAAAACATGAACATAAATATACATTGAAGTTTCAAAAATTCAGAGCTTGTATGTAAGGAGCATGGACATTTACAGTTGTGTACATGCAAAATACATTGCCAAGACCCATAATTCCTTTGACTCTGCTCCTCGCGGACCTCATTTGATGGGTGGACGTAGAAGCTGGTTTGCACATGCTGTATAAACAATGAAACCACGTGTTGGACTTCTGTGACAACTCAAGTTTTGCATCGATGGAATATCAGTGCCGACTGATAATGTTTTAGATGCGCTTTGAAGTTAACTGCATTTAATGGGAGTCAAGCTTAATGCAAGATGGTGAGACCTGAGGCACTGAAGTGTGAATGTGCTGAAATTGTAAAAATAAAAACTTTATGGCTGATATGATCTAGAAATACTGTGCACGGCTAGTACTGGACCCTACATATACTGCGATGTCTAGGGTGTCCTCGTATTGGATGATTATGTATTTAGTGTGTGTTTGTTTGTATCCATTGCAGGTGGCGGGATGGGAAATATGGCAATGGACCGAATGGGCTCTGGCTTTGACCGTATGGGCATGGCAGGGATGGAGATGAACCGCGGCTTTGGAGGCTATGGAGGAGGGGGAGGTGGCCACATGGGTGGAGGCATGTCTGACCGAGGCTCTGGCTCCAAGGGAGGCTGTCAGATCTTTGTGCGAAATGTAAGTGCAAGTGTTAAGATGTGGTTTCAGCTAGAACCTAAGATGGCAGATGATTCAGCTTGTGTAGTTAATAAGAGGCTGTCAAAGAATCAGTAAGAGAGTCTCCTCAGAGACTTCCCAGACAGATTTAATGTGTTTCAGTAGATGAATACATTTTGCACGGATACTCACATTAATTGAGGTCTTGTTAGAACTCATATTCTTGCCACGCAGTAGATTTCAGTGTAAATGGTAATGATACTGTAAATACTTATTTCATTCTGTAATTGGTTTTAGATAAATTAAGGGAGTTGTAATTAATAGTAGGATTTTAAAGCTTTGAGATTATTTCACTATTGTTCCTCTTAGTCCTGCTCCTTTAATTATCAATTTGTATATGTTGTGTTGATGTTGTCATCCCTTAATTATCATTATTTGTAGCGTCAGTTATGCTAATGCTGACAAATGTGCTATATGGACTAAAGTTGCTGTGTTTGTGTTGCAGCTGTCCTATGACCTCACTTGGCAAAAGCTCAAAGAGAAGTTCAGTCACTGCGGTATGTCTCTTGCCCACTATGGATCTAATCTTTACAGCTGATGCATTTGAAGAACTCAAACATTAACTTAGTTCTCTCTGACATTGACACATGGATCATAGACGAAGAAGGTTGTTGATATCTGCAGTTTTTCATTTATCCACGCCGTGAAACATTGTGGTGTCAGCATTTGAGAGATTTACTCGTTCCTGTCTTTGCGTACTGCAGGCCAGGTGATGTTTGCAGAAAT
This sequence comes from Neoniphon sammara, assembly GCA_900302535.1. Classification (NCBI taxonomy): domain Eukaryota; kingdom Metazoa; phylum Chordata; class Actinopteri; order Holocentriformes; family Holocentridae; genus Neoniphon; species Neoniphon sammara. The sequence continues at coordinate 49,143 of OMKZ01025802.1, forward strand.
CAAGATGGAGAATGGGAAGTCGAAGGGCTGTGGGACGGTGAGATTTGACTCCCCAGAGAGCGCCGAGCAGGCCTGTAGGATGATGAACGGAACCAAGATCAACGGCCGAGAGGTGGACGTTCGTATAGATCGCAACGCCTAGAGCTTTCGTAGGAGTCACCCTAACACACGTCCACATTCAGCCCTCTTGCCAATGAGTTTTTGTTTTGTTTTAAAAACACAATTATTCCATATCTCCATGTGTCCACTGTTTCACGAACTTTAGTTCATGTGTTCTTTGATCTTTGTTTTGTAAACCCTTTTTAATTTGTGGGACGCTTTGTTTGAACGAATAAACTTTTTTTAATTTTTAAACCTCGTGGTTGTAAAATCTACTGAGATCAAAGTCTTGAAGTTGTTCATCATCCCAGTGTGTGTTTAACTGAACCTGAGGTGTAGTTTTATAATCACCTCTCATTGCACTATGTAAAATGACCTCTTGAAGTGTGACATTCCATATTGGTTATAAAGGCAGCAGGAAAAAAGTGAGAACTGAATGCACATATATTTATCAGGTATCCAACCTTTTTTACAGGAAGCTCTCTGAAATTCCATAGCTCTATGATCAGTGGTAATTTTATTTTAGCCAAGCCTTTGTTCAAGTCTAGGCTTGCCATATTTGATTCAGATGACACTGTTATAGATTTCAGTGTTCAGTACTGAAATGCCTGAGATGTTCACATAAGCTTTGTGGGGTCAGGTGTAAACATTAAACACTTGAGTCTTTCTGTTTTCACTAGTTGCGCAATAGAAGGCAAGTGGAAAGTTTTAGTTTTTTACTATTTACGGCTCCTTCCACCACCTTCCCTGCAGGCAATAAGGGCCTGCCCATAAAAGCTTATCAGAATTGCTTGAACGATGTGTTTTTTTTTTTTTTGTGTGTGTGTTCACTCGCACACCCACTTGGGATAAAAGACAAGGCCACATGAGTTAAGCTGGCACCTTTTTATTTCCTGAGTTTGATTGGTCAGTTCTGGGTTCATTTGCACTCAGTAGTCACCCCCTGTGAAATCCCATTTTCCATTCCTTATTACACACCTTCTTTTGAATGTACATGCTGCCATTTTGTTTGATTTCAAAACACTGAAATAATTAGATGGCCTTGAGTGAGAATGAACACACTTCAAAACTGGATGAGAGTCTTCATTTTGGGATAAATAAAAGTCCTGGTCAGGATCTTGACAGTCTCACAGAAAGAGAATGATCTTTGGCTTTTTTTCACTTGTAGTACAATACATAACCAATAAAGACCATCCTCTTTAAGAGTTGTGATCGGCACACTTCTTCCAGGGCGTTGTATCTTTTGAGTGAGTGGCTGACCATGCTTCAGTCTAATGATGCTGGAAGATTTGTTGGGTTTGATGTTTTTTGGGTATGGACTGTCAGTCTTCAGTAAATATGGCTCAGGTCCTGGGAGGCTCAGGTCTCAGTCACTGCACAGTCTTATGGGATTATTCCCAATAATCCCCAACTCATACAGGATGGACAGAGTGGCAAAGAGGATGTAGCAAATGAGCATAACAGTTCCCAACTTCCAGTCCAGTTTCCATCCATTCACATGAACGCCTATGAAAAGGAAGATGATGGAGAGGAGGAGTGTGGCGGAGATGAAGACCAGTCCAGTGCTGTTGACCTCCACAGGGTTGGTGGTGTCCACAAAGGCAGTCTTAATAAACCAAGGCAGGCCCAGACACAGCATGTCAAACACATTTGAGCCCACAATGTTGGACATGGCCATGTCAGCTTTCCCTGATGGACAGACAACAGTAAGTCACCAAACTGGAATAAAGGCCTGTTTTCACATATAGTCAGAATTCGTGTTGTCAAGGTGGTTATTGGCAGGAGTTTCCAAAATGACTGGCAATAATGTGAGTAGGGGAAGTAAATGAGTAAATAAGTATTGCTTAGGTGTGTTTGAACAAGACAGATGGGCTAAGAATGGCTCAGTGCCCGCTGGTAGCAGACTCATACTGGGCAGCAATCAGATGTGTGTTGTGAGGAAGACTCAGGGTGTTCCTCATAAAGAAGATGATTACGTAACCATCCTACCCCAGATGATTAAGGATTATGAAAATCCCCAAATAAGGTTTCTTGTTATTTCTGGGTATTATTTTATTGAGAGGTCGTGAGTAGCATATGCATTCAGATGATAGCTGACTGTACAGCAAGAGATTATCAATGTTTTTCCTCATTAGGATGATAATTCATGTTTTGTCCCATATCTGTCACTGTTTGGGTTTAAGTTATATTTCAAGTTGAGGTCAGTTATCACTTCTAAAGCATTTGGCCTGTACTTATTTTAGTTTAAAATAATAAAATGAAATTACAATATTTTAATTTCACACTTTCTCCTGCAGTGTGGATAATTTCCTTGCGGTTTGGCGTACCGTAGCTAAATAAATACCATGCTAAATGGATATCAATTTGAAAATGACATTTATTAAATGTTTTACAGTTTGGCTTGTCACTGACTGCCCTAACCAGGACGTCCCGTTCCTCCCTGTAGCTGATTAAACTGAGAGTGGTGTTACCTTCTCTGGCCACCATCACGCTGGCCACAGTGTCGGGTATACTGGTTCCAGCAGCCAGCAGAGTCAGTCCCATCACTGTATCAGGGATACCAAGGGTTTCTCCTGTATACACATATTGCAGATACAAAATCAGATTAATCAACATTGTTTTTCAAAGTGGGGCCTGGGATCCCCCAGGGGTCTTTGAGGGGCTGCTCCCATTTTTCAATACAAAAATGTATGAGTTAGTATTTTATAATTCCATTACATTTTAATCCCATCACTTTGAATGTATTTGTTAGTGTTCAAGTATGAAATCTAAACAATTTAATACTTGGGGATCCAGAACATGTAACAGTTTGAAAACCTCTGATCTAGAAAGTTAGGCAACAACCGATCTTTTGTTCTTATTCTTTTGAATAAATTACTGTGGAGGCCATTGTAAAAAAAAAAAAAAAAAAAAAAAAAA
>OMKZ01025835.1:24191-52131 GCA_900302535.1 Neoniphon sammara
CTGGCCACTTCAGCCTCAGTGTTTCAAACAGAGCAGCAGGCAGTGTGAACAGGGTGAGTAATATATTCTGTGTGTGTGTGTGTGTGTGTGTGTGTGTGTGTGTGTGTGTGTGTGTGTGTGTGTGAGTGGGGGGTTAATAAAAAATGGATTTATTACACTGCTAACATGCTTTACTAACATGCTTTTCTCTAAAAGACTTTTGCTTGTGTTTCATAAATATACTGTGATGGCGATGATTATTATGAGGTTTTTGGGGAGTTGGGAGTCAAATCTCTGAAGCTAAGGCATGACATTTAGTCAGTAATAATTTTAAACATAACAACAGGCTTAATACAGTGGATGCTAACTCTTTATACAGTGGATCTACAGGACTCTTAGTATATTTTGGTCAGTGCATAGCTGCTGTGTCTATTTTGGTAGCTTTGTATCTTGCAGCGGCTAATAAGACTATAGAGTCCAGTATGGATATGTGGGCTTGTTGTATTATCACCTCCTTCCTATATGTTCTCCCATTTCACTTCATAAGGTTGTTTTGCTCCAAAAAACTTTCCAACATGTGCTCCTGATCACTGAGGCTTATATTTTAAAAAATGTCACTGGAATCAACTTTGGCCTTAAGGTTTGATTAATAACTAATAATTAGGATACTAAGTAACTATTACGGGGAATAAATAAATGTAGGAAAATGCATAAATAAAAAATGAGAAAATAAATAAATTCAAATAGATAGACCTAACAACTAAAAATGTAATGTATTTTTTATTCACTATGTGCTTTTTCCCTGTAACTTGTATCCATCTGTCTATCTAGTTATCCAGCTAGTTTTGGCAGTTCTGGTCCTCCATATCAGTGGACCTATATATATCTGGTACATGGTATTCTCGTCAGCCTGACACGGTCTTATCTTCCGGTCACCGTTCTGCTCTTCACACCTTGCAGGAGCGATGCGGACCCGGGGCGACGCGAAGGAAAAGGGCAAGCCGGACTCTCCCACCGAGCAGGCTGGGAAAACTACCGGGGGGAAACGATTTCATCTAAAATTCCCGAAATTCAGAGGACAGCCCAGATCCCCTGATGCACCCGATTTACCGGGCGCTGTCGCTGTCGCTGTCGAGCCCCCCAAGGGTGAGTAGATACAAAACACTGTGACACATTTTAGAAATCTAACAGCAAAACTACAAGCACTGACAAATACTGTAGGAATATTAAATGAGATAGAAAGAAACACCATGAAGTAAGATAAGGTCGCTATAAGTTTTGAATTTCACAGGGCAGGCACACTAAATTTCCTCGTTTTTACATGAATATTCAAGGATTATTTTAGGAGTATTATAGAGATACTGTAGGAGAAAAAAATACCATAATGCAGAAAATGGTCACTATAAACTCACGTTTATATTGCACACACATACACTATATAGAATGATATATACAGGGAATATCATGATGATATAATAGATTTTAAAAATCTATAAAGTAAGTCTGATTTGAAAAGTTTGATCACTGCACCCAATAAATCCCTATAACATTATAGTGATTCATGATTAGTGCATAGCAGACCGTTTTGAATAATTTATAGGATATATGTATAGTCTGTGAAGTAAATTTCACACTATTGTCCATTTTTTATTATGGGAAAAAACATGATCTGAGGTTCATCATTCAATAGTTTTAAAATGCTGAATTAGACAAAGTAGACAAATAAACAGTAAACCATTACAACTGTAAAACTGACAAAAGAAAAGACATGACAGTGAGAAGATGAAGTCAGTATTAATCAATTCCTGAATTTACGACTTGCAATGTTTACATTTGTGCCTGTCACATGCCTTGGCTGTCATTTGGGCCTCTGAATAAAGTGGAACTTGAACATGTGACTGCTGCCATGCCCATATTACAATTTTACCCTCACCAAAGATACTAAAGTTTATTAGGATTATAACAGAAATATCACAAACATTTTGACATATCATGCACTTTCTATGGGTAAAATATATATATCTCATAAAATCCCACAGCAAAATGTAGAATCAAGTCACTATTTACTCACTATTGAGTACAATAGACAAACTGTAAGTCCTGTGTGGAATACTTATAGTGGAGGAGACACTAAGGCATAACACATTTACAGAGCCCACTGGAGTTAAGACACTTTTGGTAAAAAGATATTAAAACACAACAGTTGAGAAACAGTCCTCCTCTGACTTTCTCCCCAGTGCTGCTCACGTTTGAGCAAAACCTCGAGCAGCGCCGCCTGTGTGAGGCCAGCCGGCAGCTGATAGAGAGAGAGGAGCGCCTGTTTGGAGAGATAACAGGGGAGATAAAGCCGCTCAAATGTCAGGAGGGAGAAGAAGAAGAAGTGAGGAGGCTCGCCAAAGACCGCAGGGCCCTCGTCTGCCACGTGGAGCAGATTTTAAGGCAGTCGTTCAACATGGGGGAGGAGAACTCGGAGGCTCTGACATCTGCTGTGAAGGCTATCAGTCAGGAGGAGCAGCAGGACCAGCAGTGGGCCCAGAGTCATCAGGTAGCCCCAGAGTGGAGGCCCAGTCACTGGAGGGAGCTTCACGACTCGACCCTCCGCAGCTTGGTGGAGGAGCGTATGGATGATGCCAAGATGCCCGCTTGCCAGGGGCAGCGGTCGTCCATCCAGCAGCACATCTGCAGCATGGGCAAGCAGCTGAAGCAGGACCTGCTGTCGGTGGTGAGGGACGTGAAGGGCTGCTACCCACCGGAGTTCACCATCTGTAACTTTTACGCCAGGCTGTACCACCGAGCCTTCAGTGCCAGGCTGAAGAAGATCGCAGACTTTGGGCTGGAGGAGGCGGACTGCACCACCCTCCTGTGCTGGGTGAATGAGCACTACCCAAAGTAAGTAATGAAAATAGTCTTGAGCTCCAAATTTATGTTAAACACTGGTACGTCATTTAGTGTTGTGTTTGCCTTATTCCTTATGAATACAACACACAGCCAAATGTTGATCATGTGACGTCACGTCAAGATAGAGTCAGTGCACAAAGTATTAGGATCTCCTTCCTAAAGATGCACACCGCTGTGCACAGTCTACAGCTTAAAATTGTCTCTAACTTGTTTCCTCGCCTTCATCTCCATCTCCATCTGCCCTTCTTACTGAAATAAACTTGGAAACCAGTAAAGACTCACTCCTTTCACCTGGGTTCACCTCCTCAGGTTGTTTCCTAGAAGAAACATGTTTTAGCAAAGGTGCCTCATTCAAAGAAAATGTTTCAGCGATCTAAAATGTCAGCGATAAACATCAGGTTTTAGTGTCAGTCCTTCACAATCAAAGAGCGAGGCCATTTTGTATCAACAATCACACAGGGAGAAATCTATCAAAAAAGAGGACAGAGACATTTCTCCACCACAGGAGCAGCACATAGACCAGAATGCATTGCAGTCACGTGACATTTTGTGTGAATAATTGGCTGGCCAACTGCTTGTACACAGCCACCTTTTACCACCTACACACATAACCCTCAAAAACAACAAGTTCAGGCCCCTTCTCTGGGTGTTAGCTAAAGACATTCTGGGAAATAGAGGAAGTCAGAAGAGATGAGTCAAGTGGATGGAACGTGGATACCCCATAGGAAGAATGTTACAACACTTAATTGCAAAAATATGATGAGATTTAACAGTGTGAGAGTACCCGAGGTTGAACTTCTCCTGAAATGAAAGCATATGTGACTTTTCCTCTCTGTGATCCAAATAAGTTGGAAAAAATCAATGCAGAATGATACTAATCCTAGGTGATAGGCTGCAAAAGTGAATGTGATTCTTGTTTTTGTGTCAGTATCCTTCAGAAAGAGGAACTGGTCAATGAGATCGACAGTGAAGCTCTGGGACAGCTGCTGCCGATGGAGATGCTTGAAAATCTGGAGGAACAGTATCTGACTAGCACACAGGTATCCTGAGATGACTGGTGGCGTTTAGTTTTGATTTTTCATTGTGTAATACAAACAATAATTAATACAAAAAAAATATTTACATGCATTTTTCACATTGCCTTCAGTAAAAATAGAGAAATCAGAAGTCAGAAATCATTCTACCATTTTTTTTTGACCCAGTATTTGAACAAAAAGCCAGGATTAATGAAGGTAAAAAAATGGATGTAAAGGACAATTGTAACTGAGGATGTTATTGTGTGTTCAGGAGAAGCTCCAAAGTATTATTAACCGGGCCTTGAAGGAGGCAGAGGAAGCATGGACAAATGGAGATGAGCCAGAAAGAATAGACGGATGTTTTGTCAGTCCTTTGGGCATTGATGTTGTTCAGGTGAGATATAAATCAGAAATCCTGCTGCTTATGGAGTTCCTGAAATACAGTATCATGACATGGGGAGCTGTGTGCACATAGGGAGAGTTGGGAGGGGGCTTATAAATTCACTGTTCACCCCTTGAGAAAGACAACATTAACAAGCAAGGGACAACATTTTTAGGTCACTGAAGCACTCAGTATTAGCTCATGTCATGTGGGTATGAACTCTAACTATGGAAACAGATATTATGTTTTAATAATAAGCAATAATGTGTGACTAATGGGCAGCATGTACCATGAGAATAAGATGGGGCCTAAAATAGAACCCTGCGGTATACCAGAATTAAGAAGTGCTCATTTGCCCACAGCTACAGAGAATTTTCTGTCAGAGAAATGATATGAATCAAGACCAGTGTGTGGTGCAAACCAAATTTCTTAGTCAGTCAATTAAAATGCTGTAATGAACTGTTTTGAACGCAGCACTAAGGTTGAGTAATGTGAGGATGGAGCGACTGGAAGCTTCCCCAGATAGCAATAAATCACTGCATACTCTAAGTAAAGCAAAGTCATTGAATTTGACCTCAGGGCCACGGTGGGAACTTTGTTAAGTGTAGTGATCCTGTTATTATTGTGTAGCTTCATAAGTAGAGCAAACTACTAACACTGCCAGGGTGAGGGTAGTTAAAAATAGAGCAGGCAGTTGTTCGTGATGCATGTGTTTGTTCACAAAAAACAGTTAAAATGCTATTTATGTTTTGCTAAATGTTTTTTGTTTATTTTTGTTGTTCTTGATGGATATTTGCTTGTCATATAAGAAAACGTGGTTTCAAGCCCAGTCATTATTTAATGGTTTTCACCTCTCCTCATTTAGTTTATCAATGGTGCTGTGCGGTCAGTCGAAATGGTTTCGCGAGACCAGCGCAAGGTCCAGAAGTTAGTTTGCATGCTGGAAGACTTCCTGCTAAGGTAACTTTTTATCAAAGATAATGCTGATGTGATATTACTTTTTTCATACTTTAGTAATAGCCCCTCAGAGGATGTATTTTATTGGATAATTTATACACCACATCCTTTTTTAAATTTACTTTTGAGTACTGTTAAATACTAACAACAACTGATATTATTTAAATGTTGGTTTTCAACCCAATTTTGATAAATTTCAAAATGTTGAATTCTTAAAACAAAAAGATTTCATTCTTAGGTATTATTGTTGGGCATTTTTACAAGAAATCAGTTGAACCTAGGCTTTAAGTATATAAAAATGTTAATTAGCAAAGAGAGGTTCAGATCTACAGTGCTGTGTGTTAAGCTGCATGTGAAGACACAAGTGAAAATTAACAATTCACTTTTAAACACAAACTATTGCAGCTTTGCCAAATTCCACGAGGACGTTATGAAGAGAAGCACAGTGAACAGCAAGCAATTTGTCATGGCAAACCTCGACTGTGTGCAACAGTTCAGGTACGTTTCCTTCAAACTCAAGACATTTTTTGCTTTGACTTTAAGGCTGGAAAGTGTGAACGCCTCTAAAACCAACATTGAAACCAATACAGAAATGAAATTCTTTTGGACAGACCAGCAGACCAGCAGTCTGTTGAGCCACAAGAAAACCTTGCTGCTTACTTCCCCATTTAACAACTGTAGAGACCTCAAGCCATGCAGCTGCATCCTTGTTTGCTGTGTGCAGTTGCACTGAATCTCCAATTAAACAGCAGAGATGTCAGATATCAGTAATGCATGTCATAGTTTGTCCCTCGTTCCACTCGAATTGAATGAAATTTAATAAGATTCAACAGATATGCCAATGCCAGTATTTCTAGTGTAAAGCTGCTAATTGCCAATATTTTGTGACAACATTCAATATCTTTAAAGTTGACCATTTGCAGCCCCATATATGACACATATTCATTGTTTCCCCCAGAATGTCGTTTTCATCAGGGTGAAATGCCTCTGAAACAACATGAAGCAACATTTAGACCATGACATAAAAAAACCACAACCCTGAAACAAAGACTAATAAAATCTTAATTAAATTAAATTAAATGCCATGACAGGTTTTACAGACTGTTTTTATGTAGTCGTGATCAGAAAGGATCTGCCATCATATTAAAGGTGGACTATAACGGGATACATAATAAGGCCCATCAGTGGCCAAATATCAGTGCAGTCCATTCTGATCTTTGTTTCTGTCAAGAAGGGGTTTTGCTCAGCTTGCCTGCTCTTCATCAGCTCAGCCTTGTTTAACATTACGTGACTTCCTTCTCTCTGCAGGGATTTCATCGTCAAGAAGAAAGCTGTCTTCCCAGACGACGTGAGGGAACGCTGTTTGACTGCCATGACAGCCATGAAACAATCTGCCCACACGTATCTATCAAGCCCCATGCACAAGGAACTCAAGGTAGGCTTTATTTAACCTATTTATACACAGCCTAAGTGTTTTGTGCAACAAGATTATTTGTACAGAGGCAGAAAATCAGACTTTAAATCTTACGTGATCCAAAGCTGACAGGTTTTGCATGTTTAGCTTCTAAAATAGGTCACATCAGTGCTTATACTGACTGTAAAAAAATGCTTTTACTACTCAACATTCATTTCCTGCACTTCTCTCTTATTTTCTTTAATCTGTAATATTAATCTTGTTTACTGCACTAATTAAATTTCTGATGAAAGTCCTAAATGTAAAGGCCTAAATGCAAATATTAAAATGTTGTTTTTTTGCATGGAGTATCTGCTCTAGACAATTAAAAAAATGGATCAGGCAGGTTAAACACTCAGGTTTTTTGATCCTGATGGGAGTTTATCACTGAATTTTTGATGCCAACCAAATTTTTAAAACTGGGATAATCAGAGAAAACCTTGAAATAAAAACAAGGCACAGCGTTTTCCCACATATTCTATACTTTAGTATAAAATGTTGCAGTGGTTAACTGTCTCATTCATTATTTTCCCATCACTCAGCCACAGTACCGTACTCTGGGAACAAATGACTGGCTGAAGAAGCCGCTGTTTGAGAAGCTGCTGACGAGTATTGAAGCACAGATTCAGGACCTGCAGGGTCTGACTGAATCCAGCCATCAGGTGAGCTTTCATTTGACAAGTTGTCCTGCTCAAGTCAATAGTTTCATTTCACTGAATTTAGTTGATTTTGACTGGGTCCAAAAAACATATAAGATGAAACAAATGTGATTGAACAAAGAATCATAGTGTGACTTTCTGTATAAACCGACAGATAGACATTGACGAAGTGACTGATGGAGGTGACTGGTTGTCTGGTTTCAGGAGCTGATGGACCAGCTGCAGCACGATGTGACAGTCGAGTACGTCAGGAGGCTCCTGAAGGGGCAAGTCAAACTGAAGGACAAGCAGATGCAGGAGCAGGCGGCCAGGACGGTGACAGAGAACGGGCAGAAACTGCACAGTCTGTTTGAAAAAGCGGTGAGGCATCATTTCATTTACCCTTTATCTCACCATGATTTGAGTTTTTGTTCTTTGTTTTCTCTTTTTCTATTCCTTTAACAAAAGGGAAGTGGGCTGAATCACTCCTGTTCGGTTCCAGAAAGCATAGAAAATAACTCCCAGGACCAGGACTGGGTGATATATCAATATCGTGATATGATTCTAACCAAGATATCATATTTGATTTTGTCTATGTCAACCAGCTCTATAAGACACTTCTAATTCAGTCAGTGAAGGTAACCCATCACCGAGAGATTACAGAGAATTACGTTCTTAACCCAGTTACTTGTCATAATCACTGGATAACTGAGTTACTCAAGAAAACATCATAACTGGATTAGATAAATCCAGGTAAGCTCATACTTTGATAAGGAGAAACCTGGTTAAGATTTGAGGCTTGCTCTGATATTAAAGTGGTTACAGAAGCATCGAAACATTTTTGTTGACTTTTGCTCTTTGTCCCAAACTTCATCAACCAAAGGCCCAAGGAAAAATAAGGCATCACAGCACAAACCACCAAGGAAAAAATTATACTCTTGCAGAGCTGACAAAATTCCTATCTGTTCACAGGGATCGAAGGATGACTGGTTGAAAGAGATCCTGCCCAAGATTGCAGAAGTGCTGAAACTCCAAGACCTTCCCTCCCTGCAGATCGAAATTGCATCACTGGGCTTAGCTTACCCTGACCTGAGGTGACCCCTCTTCTCTGTTATTTCACTTCTCAGATCACTTAATTAAGCAAAACACATTACCTCTAATACATACATATATATTATTCTGATGTGCAGTAATCTGCCATTGTATTCAGGTGATGATACACAAGTTTTTTAAGACAGTGATGAGCAAAAGTCCCAGCAACAGGAAACAAAGTGAGCCATAAAGTAAAAAATGTGTTCAGATGTTTCCTGGCAGAGAAATGATCCAGTGTGATCAAAGCAAAATGTTGAGGAAACTCCTTCTTCTCTTCAAGTTGCCAAGACAGTTGGCATGTGAATCAGTGGCACAAAGAGCGCTATGGTCCACCAGAGGCTAAAGCGTTGTCAACTCTATGCTACCAGAGTCAGAGATTCAATTCCCTGTGTAGCTTTATGGGTAAAGAGATTTTGCAGTTAAAAATCTCTCAGCAACAACACATCAACAAACTGTCTGGACACAAATAATAGAAGCTAAAAGAAGAGACAAACAGCAGCTGGAGATTTGGGTGTAGGTCAGTTCATTTGAGTAAAAGTGAATAGTATGATAAGGTGGATTTGTTTCCAAATGTAGCTTACTGGGACACAGTAAACTGTCTTGTCTTTAGCCCTCGTCTCTATTTCACTCTCAGTTGAGTCAGCTCAGTTAACCAAACAAACTGTTAGCTAGTGGCTAAACAGCCAGGATGCTAATTTAGCGAAACAGCTGATGTCAATGTTACCATGACTAGCCTTGAATGCTAATTTCTACTAGCTTTGTTAACTACCATGCTAATCAAATACAACAACAAGAAGACAGTAAACTGACCAGATAGTATGGTTAGCTAGCTAACGAGCTAACGTCATCAAGCAGAAAAACTGATTAGGTGTGTCAGTGATGAAATTTGTATCTATCCATAGAAATGAACTAGGTCTATTCAGTTCTTTTGAGATGACCAAATTGTAGAAACAAATCATTCATTCACAGCTACGTATGTAAGACCGCCAATATGGCCGTCAGATGGAGATGCTACTAACACTGCCAGGGATTCATTTCTCACTCATTTTTCATCTATCCATGCCAGTAATCTAAGCAATATACAGCATGTCCATCAGCATCCATATGCTGTGTTAAAATTCAGACTATGTTGTATTCTCAAAAGACCAACACCTTAATTTGGATTAAATTGTTGATTTTTGTCTTTTTTTTTCTATTTTCCCACAGTGACAGACATGTTTCTGCGCTGCTCAAGCTCAAGACCAACCTCTCAAAAGACGACAGGAGAAGAGTCAAAGCCACTCTGATGGACAGTGTGACGGACAGCAGCAGCGGGGAGGCTCGGCCTTTTTTCTGCAAAGTTCAGCTTAAATGAGCGTTACAATCAAACGTCCTGTGACCTGCTGGTCCAGGTCTTCTGCTGGAGGTGAACAAGAAAAGCTGCAGAACAAGTTTAAAAGTTTAAATTTTAAAGCTGGTCTGTCACAGAATTCTGTTTGATCAAAAGTTTATTGCACTAACAGTGTTTGGTCTCCATCTGATGTGTTCATTACACAATGCCATTTAATAGTATAAAAAAGTAAAGATAGGGCCCCTTAATGCAGTTTGATTGGTTATCCATGGCATGTTGTTTGCATATCATATTGATGAGGTGGTTTTTGCAAATTCTTATGAATGAAACATTGGTATATTCAAAACCACTTTCTGCTTACTGAATTACTGCTTTGTGGTGACAGTAATGGATGGACATACTATTTAAATTCCATTGCATTATAAACTTTTGGTGGAGTGGATTACATGACTGTTACGACCCCTTGTATAAATGTAAGCTACAGTACTGACGAGCCAACATGGTGCTGCTGATCGCCACAAAAAAGCAGTAGGTCATTGTGGTGTGTGTGTGTGTGTGTGTGTGTGTGTGTGTGTGTGTGTGTGTGTCTGTGTGTGTCTGTGTGTGTGTGTGCGCGCACTCAAACATTAATGCTGATTTTTTTTTAATTCACCATAACAGTATTATTGTTAATATTTTTACATTATGTATATTTTGCCAGTTTGTACAGTATAAATAAATGATCCGACTTAATTTTTTACTTCACATAATGTTTGCTTTGTGGAGTTGTGTTTTTATTGTTTATGGACTGTCTATTTGTAGTTGCCAATTTTGATTACCCAAGAATAAAAACCAAGCCCAGGGTTTAGTTTATAGCCTCACACTCATACTTATTAGCCCAGTCTTTACAGTAAACCCAAGGTTAAGGATTTACATGTTAAAATTAAAGCCCATGTCTTCAGAACATTTATATTATAGGTTTAAAAAGTGGGGCCTGTGGACCCCCAGGGGTCCTTGAGGGGCTTCGATGGGGTCCTCGGCAAAATGAGGAATATCGCTTAATTTCACTATAATTCATTGCACGAGAAATTGTTCAGATATTAAATTCACATTGCAGTCCAGAACCTTATGTTTTTAAGGGCATCCCCCAAAACCCTGGGTTAACCCTGTTCTGCAGAGGAGTTTAGTAAACCCTGGGTTAAGGGCGGGGACGTCCCTCTTTCAAGGTTGCAAGTATGAAACAGGACAATAACTGGCGTCTCAGGGGCTTTATAGGTGCAGCAATGAAACAACAGTATTGAACACGGAGGTCAGAGGTCAGGACCTGTAGGGATTCAGTGTCTTGCTCAGAGGCACTTCATCAGGGCAGGAGTTTGAGTTTATTTTCCTCGTCAATTATGGCATTGCTTTTGGACCTTTCTTTTATTTTTATTTTGTTTTTATGTTTTATTCTTGGACCTTGATGTGAAGCAATTTGTGACTGTGTTTTTAAAGTAAAGTGTTTAAAAGTAATAATAAGAATAAGAATATGAATTATTATTATTATTATTATTATTATTATTATTATCAGTATTAGTATTGTTATTTGAATCTGGTCTCCATGTTCATTAACCCAGATGGTTGCCTCTAAACGAACACCAACGAACGCCAGCTGCCAAATCTGTTTTCAACACTCCCAGGGAAATGTCGACACTTGTATCCAGGAATAGAGGAAGAACTTGCCAAGTTGAGGAGTTTCCCGGTTCATTTGTTCTGAGTAACGACTGCAGCGAGAGGGCGTTCTTCTAGGCAGAGGAAGGATACGACTCGTAGCTGGAGCTGCCACTCAGGATGTAGTCAGCATGGAGCTTTTCCTGATATCACGCCGGTGTTTTCATATCAGTGCAGGGAAAGGAAAAAAAGCCAGAATTACAATTTCCCCCCCTGAGAGTGAAAAGGCATTGCAACATATAGTGTTTTTCCCTTTGAAAAAGATAAGCCAAGGAACACAGAGGGTGGCTGATTGGTGTGGAAATAGCCAGGCTGATTGATGAGTGGATAGTTGTTGGTAAAATCTCACCATCCAGACAGTGGTTTCCAGCTGTGAGCTTGTGACTCAAGGGGATTAAAGAAGGGTATTACAAACCCACCACCCACCAGCGCCAGTGTCCATTATCATGGTCAAAGTGTCCATGAGCAAGGTAACCTGCCCTCATTACAGCAGGTCGGACTTATATATCAGTCTGGTATTAGCCATTTATTAAATATTAGATATGTAGAGAAGTCACCTTGCAGATAGTTTGTTCTGGAAATGACCCAGATTATAATGACATTTTCTCCTCTTCTTTACACCTGTACAAGAGGTGATCATGAGGCCGGATTAATATTTCCAATAATGGGCTTTTACTAGTAATGTCAGGTATTTGGCAGTCAGTAAGATCCACTTCTGATGTGATGAGAGTTTCTCCCTGACCACAGACAGGGGAGACCGGGGTTGGTTGGCACACTTTTCACTCTCTTCCATATTTCTTTGGCATAATGGGGGTGCTGAGTCGATTTGAAGTGCCAAAGCAGATAGGACCTTGGGAAGTCCCCAAATCATAGTCTGGAGATGTGGAACCAAATCCCGTGGGGGGAGGGAGGTATTCTGGGGGCGCTAAGTCCATTTAAAGTGGTTCGAAGTCGATTGGACCTCGGAAAGTCCCCAGAGAGCTAAGGAGGCCTAAGACCTCCTGCAGCCCCCTCCACATCGGATCAAATGCATATGGTGTGTATGTAGAGTGCTCAGTGTGTCTGGAGGGCCATCTGGAAAAAGATGTGACTGCCTTTAAAGCAGATACAAATGGTGATGTGGATTCAATAGAGTAACACTGAGCCGGGAATTTCCCATGCAGGAGTCCCATTTAGAAAAGATGTGTTCAGTCTCCCTCTGGTGGGGTTTACTGGTGAAACACTGGATGCAGAACAACTCTTAGTAGAAATAAAATATTTTATTTAATCACAGAATTTTGACATCACACAGTATTGAATTGATTTTCAAGCATTTTCCTGGACAATATCCTTAAATAAAATAACAGTTAAGGTGCATTTTTCAAGAATAAAGCTAAAGGTGAGTGTTAAAAAAGTACATTTTCTAGAGCAGATATTATTTAAGCAGTAAGTTTCTTAGTGAAAGGATCAAAGAATCATCAATAAATATAAGAAGAGTCTGTCAAATATTAAAAAACAAAACTATTCTACAGAACAGGAATAAACCTTAACCATTAAAACCCACAAACTCCAAATCGTGTTTTGGTGGAATGTACCTTTAAAATAAACATTGGCTAATGCTAAGTTAACGAAGAATTGCAATCAGCATACATCATAAAAAAAAATCAGAACAGCAATCAAACGTAACTCTTCATACAAACTAAATAACTTAAGCATCAAAAAGTAATAAAAGTATCAAAAACATAAATACACCTCCACATCTCGTAAAATATCTAACAGTTTAAAATACAAACGGAAGTCTAATTTAAAATATGTACAGCTGAATATGACCGAAACCTTTGGGGCAGAATAATATTAGTCAGTCAGTAAAATGTCATGACAGTCCAAATTGATTTGTTAATGACGTTGTTAGCTAATGTTGGCTTGTATTATACAGCAGTAACATTTTACATGATATAATCAATTTTTTTTTTAATTCAAGCATCTTTTTTTGGACATAGTATTTAAGAATTATGTATATATAAATAATACAAATATATAAAAATTTGAAAAATATAAATAAATTATGTAATATCTCCATCTAAGAGGAGGAGGAAAAACAGTGCATGCATATTCATGTTGGGCCTCGAAACTCAACTAAAACTGAATTTCAATCTAACATTTTACTTTGTTGTGCGTCTCCCTGTCTTTTCCTTTTAAAAAAATATCATCAGAATGGCAGACGTACCGAAATATAAAAAATAACCATGATGAAATGAATTACATTTTCTTTTGTTAGCTGAACTTGAGAAGTTGTATGTGAACTTGTTTTCAGGTTTCTCACATTGTTTATGTATATGAGTATCCACTGCATGCAGAGTTCAACCTTTGTAAGGTTGTAAGGTACCTTTGCATCCATAAACATTATGAACCTGACTGACTTATTAACCTGATTATTAACCTGACACAGCCAGCTGAGGGTATTTCAGCGTTTGTTTACCGAGAGTTAACGGAAACCTGGGATTTTCGGTTCCAAGCAGCAAGATCTCTGGGTCAGTTACTATGGCAACTTACGCTCAGAAGCTAACCTGCCAACCTGTATCTTTACTCGAATTAACGTGGAGTTACTCATCAGAAATCCTGACGAGTCTGCAGTATTTTACATGCAGGACGCTTGTGCCCTTTTCTTCGCAATCCTGTCGACACTGAAGCTGCAATTATTCGAGCAGTATGCTGCCAGAAGGTTATTAGAAACGTTCCTTTCCTGTTCCCTTTTATGGGAGTTGGATTACAACCGAAAAGGATTATCAACGGTTTAAACAAATCTTGTGTTTAATGTTGAAACTTCTGTATGGACTCGGTCAGCAGTTTGCTCTCTTGCAGCTGCAGCCGTGTTACTTTTTTTTCCTTAGGATACACTTGCATTCCACAAAGGATTGCATCAAAACTTCAGATTCAAGAGGCGTGACATATGACGCTCTGGTTTTCTTGTTGTCGGTTGTCATGGACAATCCTTTTATCTGCACTGCATAGACGCTGGCTTTTTTAAGTTCACCAGGAATGCGCCTCAGTCAGGTTCAACACACTCAGAGGTGACTGAACTCACTGAAATCAGCTGTTCTGAATGCAGGTTTCAGAACAGGTTTTATATTTGTTTTTCATTTTCTTTTCTTTTCTTTTTTTTTTACAACCTGTATTTATCCAGGGCAGGCTTGCCTAGCACGCGTGCTTTTTTCAGCAACGCCCCGCTTCACACACCTGGGAGCTGCAGTTCAGCCTCAGTCTTCACTGTTGGCCTCTGAGCAGCTCCACCACAGCAGTTGGGGGACAAGTCCCTTGCTCAAGGGCACATCAGCCATAGTTACTCAGGGAGGTGAGAGCACAACTCCTTCTCTCGCTCCACCCACATTTTCCTGTCCACTTTTCTAACCTTCAGGCCACAGCTGCCCCACCTTTTGTTAAACCTCCTTCCTTAAATTCCCCACGCCAGCTGAACGTTTGATTGGAAGCCACAAAACAGCCAAACCAACCAGGCGTGGTTTAAATGATGATGATGCAAGAAGCTACAGTGTCCTAAATTTGAAAACAAAAACAATGAACGTAGATTTTCCTTACAAAAACGGAAAGAATTGTGTACCAACATGCCAACAAACTAATATGCCCGCTCACTTTCACCATCACAGTTGCAGCTGTTTGTTTAGCTTTGGCATTCTTGGATGGTTTGTTTGATCGGACAAGTTAGCTAATGATAGACAGACCTGCTTTGTATTTTTTGTACACTTTAAGCTGGCACCTGGTTTCCAACCAGTTTGAATCCATCAGTGCCAGGATTTTGTTTCGTGAAGTGAACCACTGTAACGAAATGGGAGCATGGCTGTGCCAGGCTAAAACATTACATGAGAACTGGCTAATTTCAGGAAAAGTTTGTCTTCTTCAGCAGGACATTTTGGTAATCTGCACTTCTCTGCACAGTAACTACAGATATGTAAACAGTAGAGTATGTTTGGGAACATCAAAATTGTACAATTGGAAAATTAATAGTATTCAAGCTAAAGAAAGTGCCAAACAGATTACAAACCCCAGCTCTGAAATAGCAAGTGGAGAAGTGCAAACTTGAAATTTTTTTTTTTTTTTTGATCTTCCTCGCCCACATAACCTGAGTGACAGTCAGTTTGGGTGCCTTCTGTTTACCCTCCATGAAGGCGCTCAGCTCTCAGTAACAGGGAAGGCAGCAGCAGCAGGTTGCAGGTCTGGACTCGTACTCGGGCACGGAGGCTTCCAGCACCTCCACTATCTCCCATCTAGACAGACTTTGCTTCCATCGCAGCAGGGCCTCCAGCAGCTTCCAGTCCACAGTGCAGCTGAGACCAACACATCAGCAGCATGAATGAGACACTTTACGTAAATGAGCAATTTAAAGTGACTATTAGTCCACTGAGATGTCCATGTAGGAATGCTTGTGCAGATAAAACTGTCATTCATGGCTTCTGTGTTTTTTGCTCAAAGACACTTCAGCGTATGAGATGAGAGTACTGAAAGGGTGGTTTACCTCGCAGTGGTACAATCCTGCCACACCTTCCCCATCGTTAACTTCAGACCGTCGAGGCTCTTGCACTCCAGCATCTCTTTGACACTCAGCAGCACGAGGTTCCACGGGCGGACATCAGGACTCTGAGGCACAGGACATTTTTATTCTTTGAGATTCGTTGAGGACAGGGCAGAGAGACAGAGGACGACATGCAACAAAAGGCACGAGGCCAGAAATGAGCCCTGGCTGCTGCAACAAGGACTCAGACCCAGCTGAGCCACCAGGGCGCCCCAATTTTTAAAGATGAAGATGTTCATTCTGTTACATGAACTTGCTGGTTAAATTAGCCAGTTCATGAGTTGACAGTTTATACCACTGTATAGTATGAATCAACAATGCAGAACGGACATTTATTTGTATGAAAAAGTTGCAAATTATAAATGCTCATCTCTAAAATAAAGTTTGGCAACCAGCCGGCGATCTGCATTTGGTGTGAGGGTGTTGTTAAATATCAGATTAATATCGGTGTGTTTTTCTCACCAGTGTTGAGAAGATAAAGTGAAGGTCCTGAGCATCTTGGGTCACTATTTCCCCGACGTCGTCTTTCCAGTTCTTTTCCAGTCTTCCCAGTTTGCTTCGGACAAGGTGTGTGAGGTAAATGCGACTGACATCCTCGTAGGCTTGATCGATCACTCCCTGACAGAGAGAAGGAGACGCAACAGCTCAGTTTCTACGTGCAGCACAACACCACAGTTATGCTGAGTTTTGGCAGTTCTTGTCAACTCGCACAGGCAGAAATTTACCAATTTGCACTCAAATTACCAACAAAATCCTAAATATGAATGGTAAATGCCATGATACTGAGTTTACAAGTTGTGATGTATCATAATGTAAATGCTTATAACAGTGCGGTCCTATCACAAGGCAGCAGTGATCTAAATAATTTACTCCTGGTGTTTATTATTTACATCTTTCAGTGGACGATGTCATTGGTCCCTCTTCTTGAGATCCCGGTGGACATATGATTACCACCCATACACAAACACCTGGGAAATACTAGTTGGTCATGTGACATTTTTCCCACTTTATGAGTTGACAAGGATCACCCAAATGCAGCATGATATCAAGACTTTAAACAAAGAGGCTGCAGTAAAGAAACATGCTGTTGAAATTCTAATCAGAGTTTATGATGAAGTCTCAGTTTCTGTAGGTGGCGCTCTTTGCTCATGCTAACCACCCAGTTCTTCTTCTTCTATTCTACAAACCTGAAATGTAAAACCCATCACTTCCTGTGCAGCAGACAGTAGAAAAGTAAAAGCTTTCATGAACTGGATATAGGCTGACTTGATGTATTGGTGATAGAGAGAATCAAAATATCCCATTTACTTATGAACATGTGACAATTTATCACTTAAGTACTACGGTTATTAATTTCCTCCTTTAAAAATCTATTTTTTTACATACCTTTAATATGTCCTGATGATGATCCAGATATGGCACATGGAAAAGCGCTTTTATTGTTTCAATCAAGATGAAGATTTGCCCGTTGTCCTTCTTGAAATATCTCTTGAGGTGGCTCTGAGGGACCAGACACAAAATTTTACAATTTTACCCCACAATTCAAGAAATACAGCATATACCATGTATTTCTGAGCATGGTAAACATTTATGCACCTCTGCGATCTCATTTAACTTGTCCAGCAGAAGCTTCTGTGTAAGATCCCTCATGTCTCCAAGCGCTGTGATGGTTTCCTCGTGTACGTGGTTATTGACGGCTTTGTCTTGGATGTACAGTCTGAGATAGAAAAACAACATCAGCACCACATCAACAAAAACATTTCTACTCCTTATAAACATTTTCACATTTTTACAACCTGACAAGAACAAAGTTGTTGGAGGGAACAATGTCAGTGTCTACTTCTTTGGTATAAAATGGTCACATTTAAAGATAATTTAAAGATAATGAAGCACAAAATATCTGCTGTTGGCAACACACAAAACAATATTGTTATTGTTATTGTTAAAAGTAATAACATGAAACATCGAGACAGACTGCGACAGTGGAGCCACTAATTCTTATGAAAAACTTTATTTGTACTGTATTTTGCACATCAAGCATGTCAAGCCCAGCCTCAGCTTATCTACTGATAGCTGTCTGTATGATACAAGCTGCATTGATTCATGTACTTTTACTGCATTTTTATTATTTTATTATGTTGACTGTCTTTCAACAATGTGTTTTTATTATGAACGCTGATTGCAAATCAAATTTTCCCAATGGGACGGTAAAGTTTAAAACGGGACTGGATTATTGGCGAGGAGACAAAGTTGTTGAAAGACTCACCTGAGTTGTTTGCAGGTGTTCAGAGTCTTGCAGAAATGTACTGCTTCTGGTGGGGCCATTTCTGCTTGATTCTCAAGAAACTCAGTCTGGATCCTGATGTACCTGCAAACCAAAGAAAACATGAGTGTGTGTAATGTGTAAACAATGCAGCACAGTGTTTCCTTAAACATCCTAAAACTATAGACAGCAGTGCACTATTTCCTTTGGATATGTATTTAAGGCTCTGACTGAAAATCTGTTCAGGGGAATCATTTATTCTTGAAGTAAAATAGATTCTCACCTCTTCACAAACTTGTGCAGCTCTTGGAAACACACATTCCTCACCCGGTCCATCACTGACGGCCTGAGCTCTGAGATTTCCTGAGCTCTTTTCAGAATGGCATTGATGAGCTACAGACAGGAAGTGTGGCAGAGAAAGATTGCATGATTTTTTCCATTCCCTCCTCCTGTCGAAGGATTTTTGCACCATATCATATTTATAGTAGGCTAGCTAAAATATGTAGTTAAATGAAGCAAGTAAACGAATACAAAACAAACAAACAAACAGATAAAGCTTGATAAATAAAATATAAAAAGAAATGAATGCATAAATAAATGCATACATAAATGAATCACTCATCCATTCATAAAGACATGTTTTCAGTAGAAATACAAAAAAGTACATTTAAATAAAAAAGATATATCATTAAGTCACATAAAATATCTAAAAATCAGTGTGAATAAGTAATAAAGACACAGATAGATACAAGTACATATAAATAAACAAGAATCCTGTCCCTTGCTCTCTTGTTGCCTGTAGTGAACTTCCAGTTGAACCTACAGCCACACTACAAACACCAGACACTCTGGTATCCTGTATATACTAATTGATAATTAGAATAATACCAATCATACTAATAGGAAAGTACCTGAATGACATCCACAGGCAGTCTGACGAAGGCTTCATCGCTCTCACATTTGTCTTCCTTTCTCTCATTCTGAAGGATTTTCTCCAGTGAGCTGCTGAGGTCTTTCTACAAAATCAGGTGAAAAACAGACACACAGACACCTGAGTATGAGTCTTTTACTACTCCATAGCACAAAATGACCATAATATATCTGCAGGCCGACATAGAAATGTAATATATGAACATGTATGCTTGCAGCTGAGAAATCTTTTATTACATACACAGTAATATGTATATGCAACATATATCCCCACTCTGGATGTTTATATATTGGTCATATATGTGTAGCTATGTGCAACATATCTGTAACTTAAATATATATGTGCATATATAAAAACAACATATGATCATATATGTGCACCTAAGTATTTGCATGTTAGACATACAGTATATATCTATATATGAAAATGTGCCAAATTCAACATGTTTCATATCTGGGTATGAACACATATGCCATACGTGCATCCTATACTGCATGCACATATATTATGCATAATATGTACACATATTACATTTCCATATTGGAGAATTCATAAGTTATTGATAAAGACCAGTGACTTCTTGACTTCAGTGATTTATTGATTTAAAAACAAACTTTCTGCTCTGAACTGTATTTTGGAACAAAACTTCCCACCCGGCTGCAGGCACTCAGTTCATTAACCTAACAAAGACAGAACTGGATGCAAAACACTCTAAAACTGGAGAGAGAAAAAAAGCTTTAGAGCTTTTGAAACATGCCTGGAATGTATCTTGATCCAGAAGTCACAGCTAACACTTTTTGGCTGCGCAGGCTTCATATCAGCACTGTAATGCTTTTGTTCCTACCTGCACATTTTCCAGGAGTTTGGCCTCAGCTTTTGGCAGCCAGTCTGTCAACAGCAGAAGGGCAACTGGTTTCGTGGGATCTCGGTCCTGAAGGTCAGGGTTTCCCAGGAGCTCCGGACTGGGAAAGTACCACAAACCAATATTAATGTTCAACTGCAGCACATTTTCTATTCTGTATCTGTTACGAAATACATTTGAAAATACAGTGAGAATCGGAAGCTTAAATCGGAAGCTTAAATTCAGAAAGAATATGTTTGCATACACACTAAAAATTTTATTTTAGCATTGTCCATCACAATTTCATGAGCTCTCCATTGAAAATGCATTTGTAACTCTTTAAAAATAAATTATATTGTAGCCAGTGTCTTTACTAGAATGATTTGTAGCTCAGAAATTAACAAAATTCTGCACAATTTTGTGGTCTTTGCACTTTTATTTATGACAGTGTATTACGGTTTATCAAATCATAAGGCCCATAAAGCATATCGAAATGTACTGTGAGATTAGCATATCATACCATACATAACAGATTGACAGATCGACAGATCAATAGATAGAAGATAGATATATAGATAGGTAGATACCTCAGATTTGTGCATAAGGCCCACTCAATCAGTGCAAAGGCCTTCCTGGCAGTGGTGACGTGCTTCAGCAGCTCGTGCAGACGGTGACGTGTGTGATGATGGTAACATTTGATCAGGTAACCCTGCAGGTGGAGGGGTCTCAGCAGGGGATCCAGCTTCAGCAGCTCCCGGTCGACGGTTTCCTTGATAGCCGACAAGTGCCTCTCCAGGTTCACCTCCCCCTGCGCTGGCAGCCGGGGGAAGTGCTTGCAAACGGAAGCTTGTATGAGGCGAATGAAGTCCTGACGCTTGTTTGTGGACCCCGAGTCGTCACTGTCAAGCAGGGGCCACGTTTCGGCACATGACCCGGGTCCCTCTGGAACCGCGTCAAGGGCCACGTCTAGAAATTCTGCCAGGTCCCGAAGGTCAGTCTGGTTCCTGTTCTGCTGCTGGTCGGCGTTTAAAATGTTCTGCACGCAGGGGTTCTCACAGGCGTTCACTGCCTGTTCGAGTCCTACAAATGAAGAATAACTCAGGCTGTTATATTGGAGCACTGCAAAAGTAACTTAAAACCTCAAAAAATTTCATGTCAGTGCCAGTGCACCGTTGGTCGTGGTGATGGTGGGGGGTGGAAACATGTTTAGCCTACTTGCTGAATATTGAAGAGAAATTGCAAATTTGATTCCCATGTTATTTACGCTTACAGCCATTTTCTGGCTGTAAGGCCTCAGTGAGGCATGGCAAGCATGTGTACCAAATTTGGTGTCATTCGCACCTACCGCTGTCGAGATACAGCATCACTTCCTGGTAAATAAAGCAGGTGTATTGAGAAGTTCCAAATTAATATGGCCGACATGAAAACACCCAGAGGAGAGTTGTTGGAAAGTCCTGCTTCTGCATCATATGTATCTCTAGGAAAATCAGGGACTTATAAGTGTTTGGAAATGGAAAGTTTGACCAGAGGCATGGGTGGACCATTATACAGGGTACAATGAAGTTTTGTGTGGTTTCTCTCCAATGTACATCAAAAACATAAAACAAATTAATAAAAACATTATTGATAAATAAAAGCAGTGCCAAATAGAAAATAGCAGTACTAGTAGCAACGTTAATGGCAGCCATAAAAAAGGTGCTTAGAAAAAGTTAATCTGTGCAGGTACAACTTTCAGCAAAGTAAAAATAAAAATAAACGCAATAGTCCTCAGTGGGAACTTCAAATACGTTACGCATGGAAAGTGGGTAAACCTTTAAAAAGAAGAAGAAGAAGATGTATAAATACAGTAGGGTGCCAGCACCTTCAGTGCCTGGATCCCTGATAACAAAAACAGCCCACAGGTATGCAGGCATGTGTGACCACATGAGGAAGTAGGAGTGTGTGTTCTCAGCTTAACATTTTCCTGGACAAATAAAAGTTGAACAAGCCGGCTTGCCTGCTTTAGAGTTAATTCACTGCAGTCTTCTACAGTTTTCTCAGTAACACATCAAAACCTCAGTTTTGGAACTGAAAAATCAGCTTTTCAGTTTCTAAACATAGAATCTGTTTTTCTGAATCAGTATCTTCTGTTAAATCTATCCTTAAAACACATTTCTGTGAACCTGAACCTGCTTTTAACTACTTGAGATATACTATTATTATTATTATTATTATTATAATTATTACTACGTCACACAAGGAAGTAGCAGGTACAATCACTTTTTAACCCACTTTTTACAATCACTTGACGGCCTGTTAGCCACCAAAAATCTGTACATATAAGACAAATAGTAGGACTGATAATAAGCCAAAGTAAAATTGAGTAAAAGTAATCCCATTGCTTACATCTGACAATCAGCTGTGTATACAGTAAACTGTGAAGATGAAAAGCTTCCATAATAACAAAACAGACTCTTACCATCCAGTATTGTATTGTTGTTCTGCAAAATAGGTTTTCTGTCCTCTCTCCGCATTGGAAAGATCCTGTTGAACAATTTCTGCCTGAAGTCTTTATTCATCTTGAGTTTGAGCTCTGAGTGTTTCAGCAGATCTGTAAGTGAGAGCCTGTCGGCAGGAGAGACTTGCTGTGCTCTGAGCTCTGCAGAGAGTGAGAGCCTGCCCTGCTCTCTGTGGCCTCAAATACCAGCCAAAGAAAGAGGAGTGCTGGGGCTTTCCCCTTTCAGTTGCTTATAAACATTTGAACCAGAGAAAGTGAAAGTTGTTACATCATTGTTGGAAGGAGTAGTAAAAGAAATAAAATAACTACTACCATTACTGATGAGAAGAAGAAGAAGAAGAAGAAGAATGCACATGTACACACACCTCCTACACTTTCCATCATCATCAATTAAAGCAGTATATTGGTCCAGTTTGTTATCATAGTGACTCTTCAGTTTATGTAAGTTTCATTTATTGGTGTTGCTTTTATGCAAATGAGCACCTGCACTTTTATGCCATGCCAGGGACCCATTAATGTGTGTATTTGTGCATATTTCTGCAGTCGTGCTTTACTCATCAGCCCCAGGAGACAAGAAGTTATTTATTTACTTCTTCAATCACTTATTCGTCACACGTGCGCGCGCAGCAGTGCAAGCAGGGGTGTTGTTTTCGGTCCTTTCCGTCTGTGTGTTTGGTCAAAGGTCAATGCTTCGGCCCAATGCTAGAACATAGGGAATATTTATAATAACCCTATCAGTGAACTGGTAAGACATATGCACATGGTTACTATTAAACACTATTATAAAGTCATAGATGATCTTTCTCTCGGTCACATGACTTTTGACCTCCAGTGACCTTGAAAGGTTGAACTGATGGAAAAATTTGGCATACATTATTGTTCGTGTAGGATTTCACTGACAAACATGCAGAGCATGAGTGTTGCACTTTCTGAGCGATTGTTCTAGTTTGTTTGTTTGCTTGTTTATTTTGTCTTTATTTAAGCAGGAAAGACCCTTTTAATTTTTTTAAATATCTAATTTTCTCTAAAACGGCACAACATCAAAAATTTTATAAATATCATAGTATTAGTACAGGTATTAGGTATGATGGAGCTGTGGGTAAAAGTGGAAGCTCTTCACAATGCCAAAGTATGCTCAGTGAGAGTGCTGTCATCAATGGGATCATCCCTTTAAAGATATTTGTGCTGCATCATCAGAGCTTGTATTTTGCTTTCGCATCCCAGAGATAGGCCTTAACTCTTTCCTGTATCACCGACAGGCTGGAGTGAAGTTTAGAGGAGAAGGAGGAGGAGGAGGAGGAGGAGGACTGCTTTGTTTGGTATGTTGTCATGTAACAAACATGTTTATTCATTCTTGTTTTGTGTGATATGGTTCCTAACAACTGATTAAAATCTCAAATTGTTGGGGTCTGTGAATCTGGCCTGTGGTTGTTATCTTGTCTTTCCTGTGGTTTGATTTTGTCTGCTCGCTCTGTGTGTCCCCTCTGTGATCCTGTAGTCTTGCTCAGCCTGCCTTCCCCTGCACACACATGGCCTACATTAGCCTCGCCAACCCCGCCTTTTGCTTTCCTTTTCCTCTTGTCCTCTCTGTCCAGCTCTCTTGTTTCCCTCCAGTTTTCGGTCCGTTTTCGGTTTCGATATGTTGTAAATTCTCAGTGTGTTTTCCTCTTTGAATTTGTTTTGCTTATTGATCTGCATTGTTGGATTCCTGTTGCCTTTATGTTATTTTTCCTGAGGTTATCATTAAAGACTATTTCTACAATCTGCTTGCCTGTGTCTCTGCATTTGGGCCCACCTGCTCACATCAAATTGTGACACTAATGCCATTTGGGGGGGAAGAGGTGTAACTCAACTCAAAATGAATGAGAGACGATATCCTGAACAAATCAGCTGCTGCCCATAGTGGACCTCACGTACGCTGTTCATACTGTGGGCATAATGCTGTTACTGTATTTAAATTCAGTAACAGGTAAACTTATATACATATTGTGCACTGTTAGGAAAAACAAATCTATTCCTTTCATACATAACACAAAGGACGGTTTTGCACTGAAACATTTACTGCCTTAAAACCACAGGCATGCTTCATCCAGAGAACCTTAAAAAATCGATTTTTAAAAAGATCTTCAGCAGGATAGTCTGAGTTACACGCACCGCAACCCTGCTGAGATCACACATATCTCAAAAATGTTGCTCAAACAAATAAGCCTGATGCACTTTTATTGGTTGAACGAAAAAAAAATACCTACAAGGTCTGCTTGACCGCCTTTGCAGAAATGATGACAGAAGTGGCAACTGTGTGGACCGTCTCGGTTCTTTCCAATCTCTGGTCATGTGTCTTGTGTCATATGACAGACAGGGTGGCTTATTATCACTGACTTCATGCCTCACAATGTTTGGGTCTGTGATCACAAGCTCTAAGGAAATACTATTAATGTAATCTCTTTGAAGCAGTATCGACTGACTACACCTGCTCTTTGCCCTCCAAAGTATATATTACATATCCAGTACTGTCTTCTGTATCATTCTGAATCAACTATCATTGACTGCACTTGTCTGCTCTGGTGTTATATGCTGTGAAAGAATGGATTTGTGCAGCACTAAAGAAGGTCTAAACTTCCTACTTTCAATTCACTTTTTGCACCTGAGCACTTTTGCACTTTTGCAGATGACACAAATCCTTATAAAGCAGCTCAGTGTCACACAGAGTGTGATACAGTGATTCAAAGAAGAGTGAAACGCTTGACAGGAAATGGCAAGGGAAGTTTAGCGAGACATTGTCGTTATTAGATGCTCTACTACAGAAAAGGAAAACACCTGTAATGTACACATCCTGTTTATGTGACCCGTTACTGATCCTTTGTTCTCCTTTAATCTGTCAGGGTGACTAAAAACAAAACTGTATTGCATATTTTCTGTTTACATATTCAAACTTGGGTGTTGACAGGCATGCTTATGCAGGGTGAGGCATATTGAGCACTTGGGTGCTGCTGCTGATGATAAACTGCCCTTTTCTCTCCATATTGATAGTTTATAAGGAGGGGCAACAATGCTTGAACTGCTTGAGAAAGCTTAACACGGTCATGTTCAAGTTTATTTATATCCCTCAATCACTGTTTCCTCTCTCAAAGGGCTTTCCTGGTTTACAATTGATAGAAAACAGAAGAACAGCCCTTTAACCTGGACCCTCAAAACCAAAAACCCCAAAGAGGTAAGATTCCTCTCTACAGGTCAGTATGACAGGTGAGTGTGAAGTCAGTTGGGTCATTTTTCTTGCAGGTAAGTGATACTGTCATGGTTTGCAGTAAAGCAGGTGGACCCAAACGCAAAAGCCAGGACACTGGGACTGAGGGAAAATAACTATTTAATACAAAAACAAAGCAAAAAACACAAGAAGCGGGCACGAGGAACACTGGAATTACTGGAAGCAACATGGGGAAGCAAGACAAACGAACCAACTGAGAAAAAAGGAAATTCACATGTATAAATACACAAGGAACTAATTAAACCACGAGACACACCTAGAGTGGAGAGGCACAAGGGAAAAGCAGGGAAACACTGGGATTGGGTAACAAGGGAGACAACGAGAGTGTGGCAGGCAACAAAACCATAGCAGGGCTGACGAGACCAACACAGGGCAGGTGTGCAGGGGAACACAGGCTGGGACAGGCCACACAGAGCAGGGACAGAAAACCAAAACAAGAAACACAAAAGTCCAGAAACAGAACTAAAACCCCAAAACACAAGTCCAAAATAAACAGTCCCAAACACAAGAACACAAGAGTCCAACCGACAGATAAGAAGAACTTGACCTATTTTGATCAAAATAAATAAATTGGGAAGTGATATCAGCTCAGATGTTTATGTTGAAATTAAGACCTCAAAAATCCAAATTTAAGATTATTTAAAGACTTTGAATTTATAAAATTTTTAGACCTGCAGACACTCCCTTTCAGTAAGTGACCGTCTTGCCTATCTGCCCTGGTGTTTTCCAATCCCAATTTTAAACAGAACCCATTTATCTCTTGTGCCGGCTGTTTATCTAAACCTGATCCAGCTGTTAATTGTGGGCGTGACTGATGCTGCAGTCACAAAGATACAAAGCCGTTGGGAATTCATCCCGGACATTCCCGTCCCCCTGGTCTATATCATTCA
The DNA here is from genome assembly GCA_900302535.1 of Neoniphon sammara. Classification (NCBI taxonomy): domain Eukaryota; kingdom Metazoa; phylum Chordata; class Actinopteri; order Holocentriformes; family Holocentridae; genus Neoniphon; species Neoniphon sammara. The sequence goes on from OMKZ01025835.1 coordinate 50,877, forward strand.
AAATGAAAGCTGGGGCTCATTTTTTTCCCATGCTTAGAAATTCCCCAAAAATTCCACAGCCTCGGAGATTTAATTACGTACTGCAGAGGCAGAGCTGCCCCGGAGGCAGAAACGACGACACTGGTTAAGTTCCAACATTAGGTAGGATCATTCATATCCAGATCCTGCAAGATCAAACTGGTGCAATCCGTCGTTAAAGAGTAACTCCTCACTAATACACACTTTATGGAGTTGTAAGCTGTTAAGTTATGAAATGCAACAACAGCTATATTACTGTCAACACTGAGCGCTTAGTGTGTCTCATTTATCAGTTTGCTTAAAAATGAGCAGCAAATGTTCAGTTGTGACCATGTTAAGATTAAATGGCACATAAATAAATAAATAAATGATTGACTGAATGAATGAATAAATTAAGTAACTCTTCCCAGTATGAAGGTGTATGGAAACTCCATCCTGCTGCCCTCTCACCAGCCTAACCCAAGCCTAAATTCCCCTACTGCCCCCCCACCCCATCCTCCCAAACACACACCCACACACACACACCCACACACTGTACTGCATTTTTCAAACCAGGCACAGAGAGGCTCACACCAGTTGTGACGGTTGCATCACTCCTCTGCACTGCACCTCTGTCTGCCCTCTGCCGGACAAACACTGTTACAGCAGGTTTTTAGGCCAGAAAGACCCGAGTGAGCTGATGAAGATGTGAGGAAGACGGTCTGAATGTACGTCATTATATTCACATATCTGTGTGTTAAAACTTAAACACAAAATCCACTGTCATCCCTCCCATTTCTCTGAACTCTGGACCGATACCGTCAATCCAAATCCCAATCCAGATGACCCGACAGTCACTCTTTGGCCTTTCAGAACTGATGGATCCAATTTTCAGATTTGATCTGATCCGATTACTGAAAGCTTTAAAAAACTAGACCCTGAAGACCAGAGCTATTCATTCATGCTTTTTCTATACTTGCTCATTCCTATTCAGAATCACAGGTCACGATTATTTATTTATTTATTTATTTCAAAATGGAAGAGCAACTAATTCCACTTATATACAATTTTTTATAGAATCTGCTTATGGAGATATTTGTATTTTTGCACATTGTATTGACACTATCTATCTATCTATCTATCTATCTATCTATCTAGCCAACCAATTTACAAAGTTCAAATGATGGTCAAACTAGGAATCCTGATATCAATATTTTAGTTGATTAGTAAATGTAATTGACAGGCAACAGCAAAGACC
>OMKZ01025835.1:52151-81248 GCA_900302535.1 Neoniphon sammara
AAAGACCTTGTCGGAATCCATATTTACAGTTTTTTCAAAATGCCACATCTCTGATTTATATTGCAGTCAATTTGGTGCCTAACACACACACACACACACACACACACAAGCACCTTCACACTCACATTCACAAGTTAATGGCAGTTTAATGCCTCTGGTTCACTGGACATGACAGGTCTTTTGACATGCAGGGCTGAGATTCAAACCCAGGCCAGGACTTTCTGTTTAATAATTATGAATTCAAAATAGAACTGATTTGTTGATTTGTTTTGCAGTCAGTCAATCAGCGGCACTTCCAGCAAAAGGCCACGCCCACCAGCCGGCCAGGTACTTAATGAGATCCGACAACCACTTCACTTTAATCACCTGGACGGACTTCAGCGACTTCAGGCGACACGATACGTCTCTCTCTCTGAAGCTCTGCAGGCTGCCGCTGCTGCACCAGGAGGCTAAGCCGGAGGTTTTCCCGTCATGAAAAAGCAAGTGACATTTGCAGAAAATCAGAGCGTCCACAAGGCTCATCAGGGTGACGTTTTGCAAAGGTAAATTAATATTCTAATGGTCATATATTCATACAGTACGGTGAATCCAGTCATTTCACTTATGTTAATTGTGCACTTTATATCCTCTACTGTAATGATGAATTCTTATTTTTTATTTTTATTCCTTTCATTTAGTTTCAGTGATTAATGTAGGAAAGGGATGTCAGTGAATAGAATAGAATAGAAAATATGATACCAGAGTTGATAATTTAATGATTCAGACAAAACCTGCTTTATGTTGCAGGTGTACAGCCAAACACGGGTCAAAGACGGGTAAGTTCAGATCATGCAGTGCAATATTTTTATGAAAAATACACAAAACAGCAAAAAAGACAAACCGATGCTCCCCCGGGAGTTTATTCAGCATATCGGATCTATTGTATCTCCTTTCTGTTTCATTGTCTCTCCTCGGTTAGGATTTCGGATATGCATGCACTATCTGCCAGATAAACACAGCATGTCAATATCCTGTCTGCTGTGAAATCTGAGTCAGGCTTTCTAACAGGGACACAACAGAGTGGAAACCAGGGGAAATCCTACACCCGAGTCTGATACTGGGTCACGCCTGCTCTGTTACAGGGAAAAAAAGCTCACTTGTGTTCTCTGATTGGAAACTTCTTTGAGTCATTAAGTACAGCCGAAGTGTTTCAGATGTACAAGCAGGGCAGCAGGATAGTTTTTCATCCACCGGCCTTTGGTTTTGGCTCATGGATTCCAAAACACAGCAGATATTTGACAATTAATGGTCAAATATGATTCTTTTAAAATAATGGAATAGCTTGCTGTAATAGCAATTGGGCAATACTAAACTTTTGGTCAGAAGACCTTCATCAGAACAAGTAAATATGACATTTTAGGAGAAGAGTGTCTCATTGTTTGCTGGTTAAGTGCCTGTTTGACTGGTACAGAGGACAGACATGTCCGAAATTTACCAGTTTTTCCCAGTGAATTCCCCTTCATCAAAATGAAAACGCTTACTGAGGGATTTGGAGATCTCCAAAACAAAAGAGGCAACAAAGACATACAGTATGTGTTGTAAGGCCTATTGAAGGACCGCGGGTAAGTTCAATAGGTCAAACTACCAGCCTCCAGGTAGCCATGTGTTTTTACTGAACCCAGTCAGGACCTTTGTCAGACCTCTCTTTCACCTTTCCAGGTGGTCCACACTGTCAACCAGCATTAAAGCCAAAAGATACCAAAAGATAATGTTTAAAGAATCAAATTCGTGTTTGTCTTCTCTGGTTAACAGCACTGCTAATTTCAAGACATGAACCGCAGCTCCAACATGCAGCGACCATACACATCCCCAAAACCATCACAGCAGCCCCGTTTCTGAAGGTAAACTAAACGCTTTTTACTTCATGTTCTATTCACACAAATTAAGAATCAGCAGTGTTTTCCTATAAATAAATATCAGTTTTTCCACTCTCTACTGTTGGTTGTTATTGCACAATGGTTATCCAAGTCACAGTCCCGCCCACACTGTTTGATTGACAGCTGATCTCTGCAGAAACAACACAGCAATCAGTGCCTCGCAACAATGACGGAGACTAAATAAAACTGATGATCTCACAGATTTGCACTTTAAATGTCGTCAGATCTGTGTGATTCATAATAGAGTACTGCAAGGCAAAACAAAATGGAGAAATCTGATCTGCCTGTCAGACACGCTTGGGAAACCACTGAGCAACACGGTGTAACCCAGTAGTGAAACGTGACCTGTGTCTGTCTTCAGCATGCAGAGCTGACACCGGGTCAGAAGGAGTATCTGTGCACCATCGCAGCTTCCTACAGCACTGAGCACGTGCGCAGCCTCATTAACCAGCACTACCTGAACGTGCTGCACAGGAGCGTCAGAGCAGGTAAGAACGAGGAACAGTCACTCGTCTTTGTCTTATTTCTCCTTCCTTGGAACAGCTTGAAAACTAAATAAAAAAATCCAACCAATAAAGTCATCAGATTTTTGGACAGTCAGTCGCTCTTCTCCCATCAAAAAAAAAATGCCTCTCTCCCTGAGTGAAATAGCTTTGAAAATACTGATCGTTATTGATGGAGCACTTCTCAAAATCCCAGTTTCAAAGTGCTTCACAACAAGAAGAAAACATAAAAGCAAACCAAAAAAATATTATGGGTCCTGCCCCAACATCCTGCATCAACAGGAAAACATCAAACTGAGGAAGATGCTCATTAGGATTTAACTCCTGTCACAGCTGTTGCAATTCCTACTAGTCTCCAGCAGAGGTCCCAGAGTCCTGACTGCCCCTTTAAAGGAACAGAAGCCTGTTTAACCAAACCTGCAGTTCAACAGCATTAATTGATTTAAAGAGGATTATATAACCAGACTTTTATCAGAGGAATTGGACTGAGCCTTTAGCTGAATTAAACAGAAACACAAAAGCTTTTGCTCTGCTTATCTTGGCTCTGTTTGCAGGCTGCAGCCCTGACAGAGACGATCTGGTCGTGATCCCAGAGGTTCAACCTGCACAGGAACACGGTGGGAGTGAAAAACACGACTCAACATTTCCGAACCGGACAAAACAGCGCGGGCAGATAAACAATGGCGCAAGGAATCCTGGGAAATCCCTTCTCCCAAAAATCTCAACCAGACACATCAGGTGGGATGCAAGCATATCAATATATATACAAAAACTCCATTTGCAAAACATTATAAAGCCAATTTGGAAACATTTCACCTCAAGTTCATTTTTTATCACTAAATTTGACATAATCCAATAGGTAAACTTATTAATTAAGGGATGATGTTGCATATTATCCCCTAAAAAGGAATATACTCTATTTTAATTTTGGACTACAAATTATACAGCAAGTATCTCACACTGCATAAACAATATATATATGTATTTAATATTGCAGGTCTAACACCACATCTGCATCAAAATCAGAAAGGTGAAGAAACACACAACAAAGGAGCTCATGCTGAAAAAAATAAATCCAACAAGTAAGTCAATAACATGAGTATTATTCCAGTTTAGCAACATTTAAGGCTGGAAAAATTTGGCTTATCTTTTTAATCACTACTGCACACAAGCTTTAATGCAGTCTGTTTATTACAACTATACCTCTTTTTATTACTTAAGTAAGTGGCAGAAAATGGATGGATGCATTTATTGCCGTATTTATATATTTCATACATTTGTCTATTATATATTTATCTTTTTGTTTACCTAATTGGATTTTATTTGCCGTTGTTTTATGTCTGTAAAGAAATATGTAACTCGGCTTTGAAAAATGCTTATTTTTGGTTGGTTGTTGTCAGGATCCAGGACCAAACTGCTGCTGGAGGAGGAGGAGGAAGACGAGCTGGATGATTCTCTGAGTGAAGTCATGAGTTCGCTGTCTGTGGCAGAGGAAGGCGACATGTCCACAGATTTATGACACTTCCACTGAAATTTCTTCCCCTCTGGCCTTGTCATAATAAAATCTTGTGGCATAAACAGCGCTCACCTCTGACCTGAATTTATTCTTTTTTTTTTATTGTATGGTGGAGGAGGTGAGGAGGGTCAGGTATTGTTGGTGAGTCCGGCTTTCGCTGTTTAGAAGAATTTCTTTTCTATTTCATTAAATTTCTGTTGAACACTTCCTGTCCACCAAAACAATCACCAATAAATCATCTTAATTAAACAGGATGAGATGCTTTTCTCTGTTCTAAACACACTTTGTTAGGATGGGTGTATTTTCACTCAAATAACATCTTACCAAGTACGAATTTCCTACGGTGGCCCACAGGGGACAGTTTTTGCATTCATGTGAAAAATGACAACTCCTACTTTATTCCTACTTTCAGAGGTTTCTACTTTTGGAAGGATTTTTTGCCCATTTATTTTTAACGTCCCAGGCAGTTAACTGACTTTCATGAGTATTTTTGCCCTAAGCCCTTGTTAATTTCGGATCCACCTGTTGCAACTTGAAGGTCGTAAAGCTCAAATTCTCAACAGATAATTCAAAATACTCCGTCAGCTGGTGAAACTTGTATATGGAAAGACAGAGACCAGACTGTCAAAACAAAGTTGTTGTTTTTTTTTTTAGACTTACCTTTTTTTCCCAACAAAACTGTGTCCTGTGTTTGATTTAATTTTTGTGTTTGACTCATTTTTGGTAAATCTAAATACCATTTCATTATTTTGATGTTTTTACGTTTTCTGACAGTGTTAATGTTAAGTGTCATCCTACACTAATTTTATTTCCACTATATTTACAATTAGGAGTTTTACATAAGGATAGAAAATATACCAGGACAATTTTCCATAATAAACTGAATGCGAACTGCCTCTACCGCTGGAGTCACAACATTATCAGTTACATAAATAAATTCATACCATACTACAGGCACAATTTTTACATTGCCACATAAGCACAGGAGCTATAATGGTAAGTAAAATATAAGAAAAAAATAAAACCGTGATGGAGTCAAATTAGAGCTTTATTGTGGGACTGACAGAAGGCCGACTACAGGAAACTAAAGGCCTGTGGGTTACATGTTTGGGACGTGGTCAGGGGGAAAATTAAAAAAAAAAAAAAAAAAAAAAAAGAACAAATGGCACCAAATATTTCTTTTGATTACAAATACATGTGACATTATTGCATTCTCTACAGTTACCAAATGAGAGGCTTGGAAACAAGCAAACGTTGATAACATACAAACGATATAATACATACTTATTTTTAGAGTTAAGTTAGCAAACAGTTTGTTACAGCATTAACCTCTTGGTGGTGACGGTGCTGCGGCCCGTGGTGGAAAGGAATGAAACTCTGTTGGAGGAGGACTCCGCCCCCTGCCCTCTGCATCTTTAAGATTTCTTGTATTCGATTCGCTCAACTTTGACGTCGTCGCCGATCAGCTGGTAAACGTACGTCACCACCGTCGACGCCTGGATGTCCATTAATACAAAAGAGGGGATGATGTTGCTGTGAAAAGAGAACCGACATTTTGTTTAGGTTAGACATTTCCTAGTAATTTGTTCTTATATTGTAGCTCTGTAGTCCCAGGAATATTATTGGACTTTTTCAGAGATGGACAAATACCACTTATACCAATACCAATACAGAGCATAAAACTTTAAGTACTGACCGGTACTGAGTACCGATCAGATCCATTACTTTCACTGAACAGAGTAATTTGGACCGTTAGTTTTGGGGTCACTGAACAAAATAATTGATATATAAATTCTTCATTTGACATCACGTGAGAAATACAGGCTTCTGTGTGCCCAAAATACAGAAAATCAGGACAGTTTGCTTCATTTCTGACATGTTTCTCAGAGCTTTTGGCATTGGATATTAATTTTAGGTAAATTCTCCGATATTAGCCCGGTATCGGTGCACTGCTAGACATATTCTTGGAATTTCACTCTGGGTGAGAACATCACTGTCCGAACGACAGTACTTGAAAAAAAAAAACCATCACTTCTCTTGCTCACATGTAGCCATGGAAACATGGTAAAATCAACTTGTATCTAACTTGTATTATCTCATTACAAATTATGAATCACTACAATTTGCTGTCAGTCACAGTAACTAAAAATATGCTATGCTGCCTGAATGTACATTATGACTGAATGCTCAATGAATTTTTTGTAAAGTCTGTATGAACACTCAGATTTTTTCAATTCCAATCTGGACCACATGGATATGTACTACAAAATCTGATCCTGAAGCATGCAACAAGTATATGACTTGTTTATTTGAACGCTCAGACTGGAATTCATGAGTCAATCTTTGGTCATTCAACTGGGAAAAGTGCAATATTTCTGGCACCATGGCAGCTTGGCTGAATCAGTGTTGGCATTGAGGACAATTACATACAAGAATGGAAAAAAAGCCCATGAGTCAAATTCTGTCAAAACTCTGAGGTATGTAGTGAAACTAAAACGTGTGGGAAACAAGTGGGAGCCTGGCAGGTGCAAAAACATCTGGTATCTGTCACTATTGTTACTTTGTGCCTATTTGCATGTCCAGTATCACTATCAGTTCACATTGGTACTGGACATGGGTTACCTCCTGGAATAGATAAGAGTGGTCATTCCCAAAAAATCTGACATGAACAGCAAATTCAGAACTGAGCCTGAAAGCGCACAGTGTGATCGTAGGCTTGGCTGCTACGAAGCAGATCGACCTCTACCTCTCCAGTGCGTTGTAAGCTCCGGTGGCCGAGCCGGGGTTGATGTAGAACTTGTTTTCGTTCTCGAAGGCCTCGAACTTGTGTGTGTGTCCGGAGATGAGGATGTCGACGTCCAGCTGCCTCTGCAGCAGCGCCAGGCTGGCCATGTCGCCCCAGGGGATCACCTGGTGGCCGTGGATCAGGCCGATCTTGAACTGGCCCACCGTCACCACCTTCTGCTCTGGGTAGTTCAGGTTCTGAGGGGGGAGGCCAAAGACAAAAAAACAAAAAACAAAGGAAAGCACACAATGAGATTTGTTTACTGACTCTGCTACAGTTGCATTAATGCAGTTGTTCTCAGCCACGTGTCCTTGAGACCCAAGAGTCTGCAGGTTTTCAATGCAACCAAACACAACACCAGATGATTTCACTGTTCTTCTACTGGACAAGGAGAGCCAGACAGTGAAACCAGCTGCTGTTGTGTTTATTTGCAATCCTGCAGACTTTTTAGCAATGAAGGCACACAACTGAGAACCACTGCATTAAGGATCAGCACTCAAATGTGATTTTTTTCTAAACTTAATTTGCAAAAGAGGGAGTAATTACACCTTCATTAAACTGCAGTTAGTTCAGGACACTTTGGATGGCTCAATTTCCTTCCTCCTTGCAATTAATTATTTGGTCAGATAATTTATCACTTTTTGCACCGTTTTGAGTTGGTAACTCCATATACTAAAACTGTAAATTCTGCTGGACTGGGTGGCACAGTATAATGTCTCCAAGAGACTCTGATGACTAGTCAGTAAAGACTTAATAGGATGAAATATCCTCTTTGCACTAATACTGCCAGCCCAGATCATATGACAACGAGCCTTCTGTCCTGCTGCGTCATTTTTAATATTTCTTCTCTTTTGGTGTAAACACTGCTCAACAGAATCTTCTTTTTGACAATATTAAAGATAAAGAACTTAATAAAGAACTTGAATGGATTATGACAGTCAACAGGAAGGGAAACAGTAAAGACATGTGTATGCTGGACACACAGAAGTGTTCTTCCCTTAAATAGAGCACTTTCTTTAAGTTTGGGAGATGCCATTTCATTTATTTTAGAGTTCTTCTACTGCATATAAACACACACAGACCTCGTCAAAGTCTCCTCTGACTATGTGGACGTCTCCAGCGAGGGTCTTCAGGTAATCATAGCTCTCCTTGGTGCAGAGGTTCCCTGTGCAGAGGATGTGCTGGATCTTCCCTGGGACCAACAGCTTCTTGAACTTGGCCGGCAGCGTGTTGCATCGGTGGGGGATGTGCAGGTCACCTAACACCAGGACCAACTGACAGCACCAACACACACACCAGTCAGTTAGTAAACATCCAGTAAACCCAAAGAGATTGAGCCTGTACAGTTAAATCAGGTAATGCAGCATGTAGACAGTGAAACATTAGGGGGCCCAGGACAGAACCCTGTGGGATGTTGCAGCTAATTTCTGCAGTAGAAGACAATACATACAGAGTCCACAAGGATTACTTTACACTGTGATTAGTGTTAATAGTAGGGATGGGATATGCTTATCTCACAATACGATTCAATATAACCAAAATACGATGTAATGAATAAAAGTTCAATGCCAACAAAGTAAGACTGCACAGAATTCTGTTTATTTGTGAGCTACAAGTCTTTCTAGCAATGTGTCACTACAGAGTGCGAATAATATAATTTTGATTGTGAAGCTGTGATGAGCAAGCCATCTAATTTGTGATTACTACAGCTGCATAAAATATAGCTTGTATTGTGATTCATTTTTCTGCCCTTTGGTACATTTAGTCATGTTTTTGCATTGTGATATATTGAATTTAGATATACTGTCCCATCCCCAGTTATTAGGCTGTCCTGCCTTGTGTTTAACAAATTTTGGCTGGTTTTATGTTACTGCACACAAAGAGCAGCCTAGTCTCAGTCACTGCAATAAAGTGGATAAAGCAAAAACAGCATCAACAAAGTGAAATTCATACACCTGATAGGGAGATTTTATCTGGTGAGTAAGCAATGGATGTGAGGGAAAAGCACAAAGACTCTGAGATATTGAGTGTCTGAATTCAAACTGGGTCATTTCACAAAGAATGTGAGAATAGCTGATGACAAAAATATGATCACAACAGATGAATTTCTGACACTCTATACCTGATGTAGCACACAAGAGAGATAATTATCTTTTCACACAACACAAGGGTCAATAAAAACAAATATCTACAAACCTAAGAGTCCATACTTAATATGAAATGGATAAAAAAACAAAATCACTCCTATTAGGGATTGAAATTACCACCAGACTGTAGTGAAATGCTGGTAAATATTGGATAGTATGTTTGTCTGCTTTGGCAGACAGTCAGGTAACAAATCATCAATTGGAGATGCCATTTTAACCAGTTTGGCTGACAAAAAAGTGAGTGGCTGGTGTATTTTGTCGTGTACCAACAACTGTGGCTGATGGAAAAATATATTAAAAATACATTGTTTTAGGAATTCTAGTTTTGCTCAATTTATATACTGTACATGTATGAAATTTTTTTTTAGGATGATTAGATTTGTTCACTTGGCTAAATTCAAAGTTACTGCATTTTCAAAAGCTCTTCCTTCTTCCCTGGCACTTTCAGACAAATTCCAGCATAACACATTGCAACTGGACTTGGTTCTGATTGGCTCTCTTCACCACAGAATTGCTGAAATCTGTCCTATCAGGTCAGTTTTCAGCACTGAACTGGAAAGCCTCAGCTCAGCAGGTTTACCTGATCTGAATTAGAGGAGCTGCTGCTGTCAGCCAATCATTGTCCAGAACTATCAAATTTATTCAATAAATATCTTTTTGATTTACAAAGTATCACAGAAAATTACTCTTAACTTGAGCCAAAGTGTATCTAAAAACAAAACCATGAAAACTGATAATATAAGCCGGTGCTGGTGCTGTGTGACCCAGTAACAGCAGACTGCCCACCACTGTGCAATCCCAGTCCCAGTCCCAATCCCAAATTAGTGTGCAAGGCAGAAAGAGCGAGCAGAGAACAGGGATCCAATGCAGAGCGAGGGCACTTACCCGGTGACCAGCCTGGTTGATTGGAGACAGGTGGGGAGGAGGGGAGGGTGAGATAGGTAGGAAGGCAGGGTGTGCGTGGAGAGAACGACATGAGGCATGATCAAAGATTGGGGAAAAACAAAAAAATAAAATTAAGACAAGAAACAGTTGGGACAAAAGGGGGAAAACTGAAATTAGAAATTAAAAAGTGAATGGATTAAGTAGACAGATTTTAATCATTCCAAACAAATAAGAAAAGTTAAATGACAATGTGGTTAAATCAACTGTTAATGGTTACTGTGCTGGTTAGTGATTACAATAAAGCAAATGTATGGTGCTGGCCTGAGTGAGGAAGAATCGACGCAAAACCATGTGATGAAGCAGATTAAAGTTGTCTAAATTCAGACCGCAAATGTGAGCTGAAATAGCAGTCAAACATTTTGTCTGTGCAGATATCTGACTCTACCCTGCCATGCATCGTGTAAAAAATTATTTGTTTCTGTTTTTAACAGTAGGTCAGGGAAAATATAGAGATTGGAAATTAATGAATGAATGAGTACACGGACGAATCAGTAGCCATAGCCTTTATGTAAAAATGTTTTCCCTGATTACTTCTCAATACGTATAAACTGCAGTAATAGTATAATCTATAAACTAGTGGTTAAACGTCAATCCTGTTGCACAAGAAGGTGTCTGACAAGAAAAAGGTTTCTGTTAGCCTGTTAGCCTGCCTAGCTAACTGGGTGGCTAACAACAAAAAGACTGAATGGCGTGATCTTAATGAACAGACAGTAAAAATGACTGATGAACATAAATAGCAAACCCAAAGGCCACCGTGCAAATGAAAAGAGTGATTCAAAGTGTGCTTGAAGCTTGTTGCATTGCAATTTTGTGACTACTACTCAGCTGTCATGTGATCGCTGATCCACCTCGGAATGGTGCTCCACTTGGTTTGCTAACCTTTAAAAACCCTAAAATTGAGGCTGTCTAGCCGTCCCCAAAACTTGTAGGCATTTTGTTTCAATCAGCAACTAGCCTCGGCAACGTCATGCAAGCGCAGTGCTCGAAACTTCTCCTCTAAATGTGTGAAAACTGGACCTTTTCGCCATTTCATACTCACCATCTTCTATTTTGCTGTTTTTGCTAGTCAAGTTCAGGAAGCCTCTACGCACATAACGGCGTAAAGGCGTCGACCAATGAAAAAACAGAATGCGTTCCGCGTGACAATAGTCAAGGTAGCAGGTGAAAGATAATACGATATGATATGAAACTTCCTGTCTTTCAAAAATGTCCCAAAAATAAAAGCAAGAAATGGTATAAAACGAAGTGGGAGAGGGGCCGTCAAAACTATTAAAATCATGTGAAAATATAAAGAGCTGAATTCATAGTTTGAGCGCGGGCTAAGCATAAACTTTAGAATATGAGACAAAACACACAACAACATAAATACTGAGGCGGACATGTACTATGATAAACAAGTCAATTTAAACCATTTGCTACATTCAGTTTGCACTGACGGCCTTACTTGTGGGGAAATAGGGGCTCCGAAATCTGGTTTTTCATTTAACAAGGTGGCCCTCTTAAACATTTTTTTCTCTCTTTTACCTTTGGTACTTTTAACTCTATAAGAACCCTTCAATTTTTTGTCGGACTTTTATTAAAACTATATCGGCTTCCACCGGAAGTCTCATTGTGTTGGATTCTGCCAGCTTGTTGGTAGTCGTCAGTAAAAGCGACGTGAGCAGCAGTATTTCGCAGAACATTCGAGAGGTAAGATGCGAAAAATTTCATCGTAATTTTCTTCGTCACATCATGGCGAGGATAACGGATCGTTGGCCGTGACTCTAACGAAATGTGCGGATAGCTAGATAATTTTAAATGCGCTCATTTAACATGGAATCATCAGCCAACACTGTCGACAGCGTTTGACGATGTAGGTAGCTAACGTTAGCCTTCAAGCTAGTACAGCTAACGTTACGGAACGTCAAATAGCATCGTTAGCATTTCGGCTCTGACTATTTCCTGGAGATCTACAAGCTGTTCAGTTTTCTCATCGGCCAAGACTAAACCTGGAACTATACTTGTAGCTAAAATTTATTTCTGCCACTGTGACGACAACTTTAGTAGTTTAATTTCTGAATTGTAAATTGACAAAATTTGGGGATTTAGAAAGAAACACGTGTAACTTGAGCCAGTTAACAGCTGGTTAGTTACCGTTATACGACGTCGAAGCTGAAATTTGATATTTAATTTTTGGACTGGGTTGAGGCATATCATTAATTGGTTCATTTTTGTGTTTACGCTACTGTACTAAACGAGTGAGCCATTCGTCCAATGAAGTTGAGCTTTGCCTAGATAACGCTAACTGTCACACCTGATGATGCTAGCAGTTTAGCCCCCAATTTGTATGGATAACAATACGCTTATTTTCCAAGGTTCCCAAACCCCGAGGACGTTCCAGATATTCCTTCTTTGTGAGCCTGGCAGCCTACATTGTTCGGACTTTTTTGGTGTGCAACTCTGCATCTTTGAAAACAAGACACAAATAAACACCTTGCTTCAATCAATATAACACCACCAGCCATCGACAACCCTTCACTGCGCCTCTTGGACGATCAGCGTTGTGTTTATGTCTTTGTTTTGCGAAAACGGTAAGAGCTGGGTCATATTTTTCCTATCATAAAATATTGGATTTTACCAGATATTTTATGTGTACTTATGTTTTTGTCTATTTCGATTAAGCGATAGTCGCTTTATTGCACAATATGCCATGTTTCAGTGCAGTCGTATCAAAATGGCGTCTCCCTGTGCTATCACTCGTGTGCGGTGACTGTACAGCCGCTGCTTCATGACGCACTATGCACCAAGCAGCCAGCAGGCTAGCTTCCCCCTGAAATAGCCTCGACCTCTGCCCTGCTGAAACGCCTCATGACTGCAGACCACTGTGTCATGGAGAAAGTAGATGTCACTCATTATGTCAGGAGTATTTAATTGTACTGACATGGTTGTGAAAATACAGCAGGGTGAATCTGGACGTTGTGCAGTGTTAGCCGGACAGCGGGCAGGGAATTCTTTGGCACCAGCCACTAACTAGGCCCCTGTTTGTGACCTATTAACAGTAGCGGGCCTTATTTGACTAAAGCCAGAGGCCTACATTTAAGACAAAGAGCTCTCACAAAGCCATTTTAGATATATATAAATGACTGCTGGGGGAAAATTCCAGCTTAAACCCTGAGTTATTTGTCTTTATTGGACCTATATCATGTTTGCTTATTATAGGATCACATGGACATTTATTGGATTTGTTTTAGAACTGTATTTCTGGCTTCAGCCCTCACTCTCCTTACCTTTTGATTAATTGTAATATTGGCAATCCAGGATTTTCTGGTTCTAACTGCGCTGCAGTCTAAGGTTCTCTGGTTAAGGCTGGAAATATGAGTCTTGGGATCCTCTGTGCCGACATTTTCTTTCCCCCTGCATTGGAGGAGCTATCAAAACTGCCCGGTTGTTGGCATTAGCTCAGAAATTAACATTGGCCACGGTAGTCCTTTGAGTTATGTTTGGTGGGATATTAAGCTGTAAACGCTGCTAATTAATTAAAAAAATCAGTGAATGCTTGAATTTGTCTTGATGACACTGTTATAGATATTACAGCTGTAATATAGTCATACACTGGCGCATGGCACAGGGACGACACCACTTCCTTAAGTGAAAAGCAATTATAGGCCTACATTTCACCTTTATAAACAGTATCCAGTGAGCTAGACCAGAAAATGCATGGAGTTGCAGTTAAATTATTTATTTATTATTAAATATTGATTGCTGATTACCATTTTTCCTAACAAGTGTCCCTCTCCTCTTGCAGAGCTGTTGCGCAGCCGTTGGAACCTGTGTGGTGGAAATCTAGCCTTCAAGCAAGCAGCTTGCGGCCACAGCGGCACAACGTTTTTCATGTCAGAGACCGAGCACGCTTGCAGTCGTTTATGTCATCCCCTCTTTTCCAGACAGAAGATCCCGAAAAATCCCCAACCAAGATCCTTTTATCTTACTGATAGTGCTAACATCCAGCCAAAATGTCTGTCAACGTCAACCGCAGCGTGTCAGACCAGTTCTATCGCTACAAGATGCCCCGTCTGATTGCCAAGGTAGAGCTCGCAGGCACACGGTTTCAGAGATGTTTTTTTTTTTTTTTTTAACTTTGTAATGGCGTTAAACATCATATAAACCTCAGTTATTATGACCTTTGGTATCTTCCATATGGTGTATTGATGGGTTTTATACTGTGTGTGGCTGTGTTCCCTCTCCAGGTTGAAGGCAAAGGGAATGGAATCAAGACGGTCATTGTCAACATGGTTGATGTTGCAAAGGCACTGAACAGGCCTCCAACATGTAAGTCAAATCATCTTAATTCATTCTCATTCCCTTCATTTAGCTGGGATTCAACCTGTCACTTATGAAAATGCACCGGTAGTCGTTCTGTGCCTGGGGATCCGCCAAACAGCAAAATAAGAGTCATTGTAAAGTTTGCAATCGCAGTTTCATTTTCCTCCTTTCATTTGATTCAGCAGATTTCGCCCACTACCGCTAGATCCCTCTGTCATCTGACCTTAAAACTCACCTCAACAGTCTGTGGCAATTAAAGTAAACTTGCTCTATCGTCATAGATATTACCAAACAAGTTCCCTTTTACACAACAGGCAAACAAACTGACTCCAGAATCAAAAAAGTAAACTGTCATGGTAGTAGTGATTGGAAATTTTATGTAAGTGTGCTTGCCTTGAAATAAGCAGTTAAGTGACAGTAATTGGATTTTGATATAAATACTCAAAATGTTTTTTGTGGGGGAATATTATTAAATTGATGTTTATTTTGATACGGAGAGTTTTCTAACAAGTTTTTCATTTCATTGGGACTTGAATGTTAACCTTGAACTTGTCCACAGACCCGACCAAGTTTTTTGGTTGTGAACTCGGTGCTCAGACCCAGTTTGATGCCAAGAACGACCGCTACATCGTCAACGGATCCCACGAGGCGAACAAGTTGCAGGACATGCTTGATGGGTTCATCAGAAAATTTGTGCTGTGTCCCGAGTGTGACAACCCTGAAACTGATCTGGTAAATGTCTCACAGCGTCCTTACACAGGCCTGGAAAATCAGGAAAATGGATTTGATAATCTCCAGGTCTTGTAACATATAAAATTACACAGATAGCCTGGAAGTATTGAAATACAAGTCAACCCCAATAAAATAAGAACTCATTTTGATCATGTCTGTTTACAGTCATTTCACATTGAAAGTTTTTGGTAAAGAACAAGTCTTGGCTATAGTGTCTTTACCAATTTAAATGTTTTGGAGAAAAAAGGTGGAAGGAAGACTGTTAGTAACCCAGAGAAACCTAGGAAAGCAGAGAATGCCTGATAATATTTTATTTGAAAAATTTTTGAACAACTATCAACCTGTAGACCTAAAAAAAAAAAAATCTTCTTGGCTCTTATTTCTTTACCTAACACTTAACCAAAATACCTGATTGTGTTAGTGTGTTGTGACCCTTGCAGCCCTTTCTATTTGTTGCTTACGACAGTCAAGACACTGAGGTTTATTCTACTGTCAGACTCTAAATCATTGTGGAAAGGAGTGTTTGCTAAATTCCCAAAATGGAAAGTATTTTGGAAGCAGACGTGGAAGATTTCCTCACAGTGATGCATTTGATTGGAACATTGGAACAAGCTGGCCTTGGCCTGTATGAGAACTTTGTATTTGTCTGACCTTCCCACAGCATGTCAATCCCAAGAAACAAACCATTGGCAACTCCTGTAAGGCCTGTGGCTACCGCGGCATGCTAGACACCAGACACAAACTCTGCACGTTCATCCTCAAAAACCCACCAGGTGAGACTCATGGAGGAGAGCTGTGTCTCGGTTTTAATGTCTTCACTTGCTTTTGTTAGTATTTTTTTCCACTTTTCTGGTCCTGAAATGCACAGAACCTGAAGTTTGGTCCAATTCCCACAACTGCAAAATTGCCATTACTCTTGAGACAAATGTGATGTTAACAACGTGCCTGTTAACTTTAACAACAGAGAACAATGATAGTGGATCCGCATCTGCAAAGAAGGAGAAAGAGAAGAAGAACCGCAAGAAGGACAAGGAGAACGGCTCTGGCAGCGGAGAGGCTGGGAACCATAACGACATCGACGCTCCTGACGCTGTGGTGTGTATCCTCGCCTCACAGAAATGGAGTCTGTGCAGCACGGGGTCTTACAAACTGTTCTTCACTGTCTTGTTTTCTGTCTGATATATTAAACTAGTTGTGATTTATGATTTATAGGCTGTGAAATTTAAAACTCCCTGGTTGGTGCCAGATGGACGACATGCTGACATTCTGACTGCCACAAAAGATCCTATTTTGTTCAACAGCTCTTCCAGTCCTTTTTTAAAAATTGTGCAGTTGAAACAAAGGTTGACCATTTATCGGTTGATTATGATCGGTGGCAGATCAATCGGTGCGCCCACACTGACAAGCGATCTCTGGGAAGTGCTGTGCAAAAAAACAAAGATCAAGACACACAAAAAAAACAAACACAAACAAGAAATTTGGATTATCACTTAAATAGCACATGTATTTTTGGATACTCTATGAACTCTGGCTCTGTACAGTGATGTTTTTCAGTAAATTCTTCGTTTCAAAATATCTGAGGTGTGAGATCCTCAATATCATAATGTACTTTAGTCTTTTCCATGAACATATGGAAATATCTCCTCAATTGGGTGCAGTCCCATTCCTTCAGACAAGACCTTTTACAGAAGTAAGGCACCGACTCATCTAACTGCAAACTTTCACAAAACTTGCAACTGAGTCGTTTCAAAAATGTTGTAACTGTTAGCCTTTTAACCTTTGCATCCATAGATCATGCTGTTTGAGTTTACATTTCTCCAAACTCCTTAAACAAAATGACTTGTGCCAGCTTACATAAGGGAGGATTCAGGGTAGTGTAGCTTCTGCCGTTTATCTGGAATAGGTTTTATTTGGACAGAAATGCCCATTTGTTACTACTACAGATACATTTTCCACAACTTTTAATCCTTTGCAGGTTAAAATTCTGCTTTAAGTAAATTCACTGTATTTCCAGATTAGAGATATAATAAACTGATAAAATGATGTGAGTCTTGAATGCTTCAATAAATGATTTTTTTTTTTGCTGCACCACTACCTTGCACGGTGTCTGATCCCTGCTCTGGTTGTTTCTCTGGTCTTCAGGATGGAGATGACGATGACGAGGACTGGGCAGAGGAGACCACGGAGGAGGCTCAGAGACGACGAATGGAGGAGATCAGTGACCACGCCAAGAACCTGACGCTCAGCGAGGACCTGGAGAAACCCCTGGAGGAGAGGGTCAACCTGTTCTACAACTTTGTGAAAGTGAGGATCCACTCGCAGATTTCCATATTACAATTCAGTAATTTGACCTTGACGTCTTTGCAGAACTTGGACTGGAATTAGACGACGTGGCTGTGACTATATCCTCAAATGTCAAATTTGTTGGGATCACAGCACCTTTAGTTCTTTAGTACTTTACTTTTTCTAAGTATAGAAATATAGAAGAACCCTGGAATCTCATTTCTGTGAATTCACCCTTACCTCTTCTCTTTCCGTCCTCAGCAAAAGAAGGAGAGTGGAACCATCGACGGGGCTGACAAGGAGATCTTGGCGGAGGCGGAGCGTCTGGATGTGAAGGCTATGGGCCCCCTCATCCTGAGCGAGCTGCTCTTCAACGAGAACATCCGAGACCAGATCAAGAAGTACAAACGCCACTTCCTGCGAGTAAGTTGACGTCTGCCTGGTCTCACGCAGATCCGCCGCCCACCGTTTTATTTTAGCTCTTCTGTGTGATGGCAGTTCTCATCCTTTTTTGTCAAGTGTGTGAGGGTTTTACAGTGCTTCTATTTTTAGTCTCACATGCTCCTAAAAATAGACTTGTGCTATTCAGACTGAAAAAGCAACTCGGGATTCAAAGTACAGAGGGTTGTTTTCACAGATGATGCTTCTGAATTTCT
Source organism: Neoniphon sammara (assembly GCA_900302535.1). Classification (NCBI taxonomy): domain Eukaryota; kingdom Metazoa; phylum Chordata; class Actinopteri; order Holocentriformes; family Holocentridae; genus Neoniphon; species Neoniphon sammara. The sequence continues at coordinate 69,937 of OMKZ01025835.1, forward strand.
TTGCAGCGCCTCTAAACATTTCAATGGAACAGATGTGACGTACACTTTAAATGTTTTCCTCTTGACCTTTGTGTTTCTTTTTTTTCCCCACATCAGTTCTGCCACAACAACAAGAAAGCCCAGAAGTATCTGTTGGGAGGCTTCGAGTGCCTGGTGAAGCTGCACCAAGCCCAGCTGCTGCCTCGCGTTCCCATCATCCTCAAAGACCTGTACGACGCGGACCTGCTGGAGGAGGACGTCATATTCGCCTGGGCAGAGAAGGTTCGTATAGAAGAGTGTGTTGGTGCTACGGCTCGATCCATGTATCCCAAAGTTTCTCCAGCCATCGAACAGGTGTGGTGGGTGTCTCTGATTTAAAAGAGAGCTTCTTACACAAAGAATCTCACCAGTCTGGGTTTCACTGGTGAGCTCTGGTGTCCATGATGGTCTAAATACTGCCTGAGAGGCTTTTCCACCCTGGCAAGGAGAAAATCCATGGAAAACACTCAATATTTGACATGAAAGTTGGAAGAATTAAAGATCTGAGATTTGCTAATAGCAGCTTCACTACAGAAATATTGACCTGTTCACCTTCAAAATCCATATAGGTCAGCCAGTTCAGGAGGTGAACTCTTAAAAAAAAAAAAAAAAAAAACTCAAACGGATATCCTTTGAATTAAGTAGAATTGATCTATTATATAACCAACAAACTGCAGCCCCAATATTGAAACAGTTAATTTTACTTGAGCTACTCTCATTTTAGTAGTAAAGATGTTGTTGGAAGGTACTGGAAGACTGGTAAAATAATTGCTCTTCAAATCATTAAGACTAATTGTGATTAATGACGATCACAAGCAAAATTTCCAACTAGATTTTCAGGATTGTTGATTCTGCAGTGGCGCGCTGGATGCCACCTTCCGCTACACTTCATCAGGCTGTTGTTAACAGACTGCTTGACTGCCCTGCTTTTCTCCACCAGGTTTCTAAGAAGTATGTCTCTAAGGAACTTGCCAAAGAGATCCATGCCAAGGCCGCCCCGTTTGTCAAGTGGCTGAAAGAGGCAGAGGAGGAGAGCGAGGGGAGCGAGGAGGAGGAGGAGGAAGACGATGAGAACGTTGAGGTAATGATCTGACTCAGTCCTCTGATGAATTTTGTTTTGCAGTTGTACATTTTATGTGATTTCACACCGGTACGTCTCTCTTTTGCTGCATTTAAGTTGTACTTAGAAAATAAGCAAAATGACAGCTCCAATTTAAACTTGTGTCAGTTCCATTTAACATTTGCATCCCAGCACCATCATAAAACTTAATGAAAATGTAATCAAGCCACTAATCAACAAATTATTACTTGTCAGATCATTAGCATTTGGCTCAGATGGCTGCTTGACGCTCATTTACCAAAATAACTTCACAATGGTTTACGCAAATGTGGGAGTGAAGTGTTAAACATTCTGCAACGTTGTGACGGAAAACAAGCGACAGTCCTGCATTTGACACTTTTCAATACCGAGCCTCATTAGAGAAATGAGCCAAACACCAACAGAAATGAATCCGTTTTGGCAGATGATGCTGCCACATTGAAGCTGGAGGCAACTGCTGAGAGAACAAGAATACATGCTAGATTTAGTTTTCCACATCATGGGAAACTAAATCAAGTGACTTAAAACATTTATCCTGACGTTTTTCAGCAGCTAATGCAACTTAACCTCATAAAATGGAAAATATGATGATGGAGGAAAACATTATGATGGAAAAAAACTCCATATCACGGCTACATACAGTCTGGAAAACCTCACATGGCTTTTTTCCATATTTTATGTATTTGTTTAACTGTTCAGTGGCAGTTGAAAAGGTTTGGAACAGCTTGCCTTCAAAACAGCTTGCTGCTAAAACTAAAAGAAATTCATTAGTGTGTTTTCATTCGAGAGCTACAGTGACCCATGCCCTAAATACTGTTTCAGGGGCTTTTCTAGCATCAGGAATAAAATACTGCAGGGAAATAACTGAGGCTTTTGGCATGAAAATGTCTGAATTTACTGGAAAAACTACTGAATATCGACTGCTTCGGTGCTAAAAATACCAGTAGCTTTCAGAAAAACATCAGTCAAACTCTGCAGCTGTCTAGAAAGAAGCTGTTGAATGATGTAAAATTGTGATTTCATTGTGCTGAGCGTCTTGTTTTCTCTGCCCAGGTCGTGTACTCGTCCTCTGCCCGCGAGCTGAAAGTGGAGACTGTGAAACCAGACAAGCCTGAGAAGGAAGAGGATGACATTGATATTGATGCGATCTGAGAGACTTTGAGCATAACGCTTTCTTGTGTTGTGGCTTTGACTCACACGATGCCCCATACTATTCAAGTGGCTGGCCTTCCCCTCCTTTACCCCCTTCCCCCTAAACCCCCTTCTGCTTTGTGGCATGATTTAACGTAGCGCTTTACTTGCTGCACATTAACTCTGTAATTTTGAGATGTATTCAGTCGATGCAATGAAGTTACTTTTGGGGATTTTAATCATGGATGTTACGGGGATCATTTGACTGCACATTTTTTTTTTTTTGTCTGTATTTTTCCAGTCAATAAAGAATGTTTTGCTATCCATCACACTTGAATTGGTTTTACTGTGCAGTGATCAATACATTATTACTTCATTTCTTGTCTGGGAGGCTGGATCGGCAATGACCTACATTGTGGTGTTAGGTCAAAGTATTAATTTTACATAATAGGGAAATGCCCTTATTCCAGTAGATGATTATGGAATGAGCTGCAGTTTTTATGATCTATTAAACCTGAGCAAAATTATTAGACTGTCAAAGCTTTACACGTTAAATGAAACCTATTGTCATTATATGCCTGGATTAAATCAAGTTGGGTGGGTAAAAGTCTGCTGAAACTGAGCCATAAATCCCCAGAGAAACATTTCCTCCCCAAAAATGATGACAGTCCAGAGCTTTTTGCATTGTACTCCAATGAGAGGTGAACTCAACTTGTGTCCTCACTTCCTCCACTGTTCAGCTGGACGGACTAATGCTGCCTTCAGGCGCCGTCGGAAATTTTGTAAACATCGCTGAAAGCGCATGAATAAGTTAATAATGTTCTACAAGGACATAGGCACCTCGGCGAGAATAGAAAATGTCTGGCGTGACGTTTGGTGAGCAGATGTGGCGGGAGGGTACGGAAGACTTGTGAACAATTTAGGATCAAGGTGATGAATTATACAGCATATGGCATAAAAAGAATCAAATGCACGTCCGATCCATATTTTCTTCAATTAATTCTCCCGCTGCAGTTCAACGTAGCTATGCGCTTTTTGGAATTCGAAAAACAGAATGGCATCCATCGTAAACTAGTTTTATAACAGGGATTATTTCTGGTTGTTATAACCAGCGGGGAAAAAGCACTTCAGTCCATAGACACTCATATATTCACAACGGAAACTAGAGTGTAAGAGCACACGAGGAGCGCGTGAACGCAGCATAATCCAGCCCAGCCGCTGAGTAGCCATTTTGGTCCCACCTAAAACAGACCAGCTTCACTTTGGGCCGGAGATGGAGGAAACGGAGCCGACGGCGAGTGTTTCAGGAACCCAAAGCTGTTGAATTTCTGTAAAAACGTCGACGGATAACAGCAGACACAATGGCTTGTTGCTAGAAAGAGTTTTTACGAGTCCGGGTGCGATTTTTGGAACTGGCGACAGCGCCGTAGCTCATTGACTCGAACCCAAACGGACAGTGATTTCATTTGCCTGTCGAGTTTGAACACAGGCCATGTATGGTATGTCTGCGCAATGTAAATATCGAGCATAGGATTATTATGCTCTTTTGTGAGGATTTGTCGGTCGGAACAGTACAGGTGCTCAGGTGCTAACACGTCCGGTCTTGTTTGAGAATTGTCACGATCAATGCTGAGACTCTTTTCCCGGAGGGCTGCATGGTGCGGAGCCACAAAGCAAAGCAATAATTTCATTTTCGGCTGTCGGGTTGAAGGTTGTCGCGGAATTTGGAAGTCAGGCAGCGACTCGTCGAGGAAGGACTAATAAAAATGTCAACAAAAACTCCTCTGCCAACGGTCAACGAGAAGGTGACGGAAAGTGTAAGTAAAAACGGTTGTTTATTTGTTTGGCTAGCAATAAATACTTGGTTCATTTGCCCCAGATATCCTCGAATTACCCCCAGCTAGAAGTGTGTGCTGTATTAAAAGTTGAGCAGCTAAATGGCGTCTTTTACCGTATTACTTGACTGGTGGATAATTGTTTCACACGGGGGGTTAAACGTTGTTGCCAACTCGTAAACAGTCATATCCTCTACGTCAAACACGCCCTGTTATTTTTTCTTGTGTTGTCTGCATTGTAAAGTCGACGTTGTGATTGTGAGTGTGTGATTCAGTCTTTTACGGCTGTGCTTTTTTTGCAGTCGACATTTCGGATGTAGCCAGGATATAGGCCCAACCGCGAACAAAACTACAATACTTTGCCTACTGGTTCTGGCAGGCAACAGTACTTTTTATTCGAGCTTGTTACTGGTTTTCCCAGGTGTCAGTCTAGGTTTCAACCGTTCGCCTTCCATATATGGGCACTCGTTAGTCCCGCCCCCTCTTGACCATGAGAATCCCCCTGCCTGGTGTGTCAAGGTAGCCAGAATAACACAAATTGTACTTCCGGAAAAATGTTCTAAAATAAAAAACATACCAACGGACATGTTGTAACATGTCTTTGCTTTAAACAGAGCACCAATTATAGAGATTAACAAATGTATTCAGGTAATTTGCAACGACTTTAAGCGATATTACAAGGAAAATTCGCCGTTTAAAAGATGTCAAGTAATGGTGTGATTTCAACATTTTTCATATTCCCTTTGCCTCAGTGTACTGCTGCCCTTATTATATCTATTTCACATACCCATGAAATCCTGTGATTCATACCTTTATATATGTACATCTATGTTTTATGTAGCATGCTGTAGTGCTATCTGTGCCCTACTTATTTATTCTTATTTTTCCCATTGCTGCATTCTAGTAATTTTGGCTTGTGCAGTGGCCTAATTTCCAGATGTGGATCATCAAATTCTCATTTCAGCTTTTTTCTTTATTGGGTCATGGCAGCAGCAGCAGCAGCACTGAATAGGATGCACATAAGAATAACAGAGTACTGAAAGAAAAGATATGGTGAAACTTTGTGAATCCCCGTGGGGGAAATTAGGTCATTACAGCTGCGAGGAAAACACAAAGGAAACGTGAGCACCAAAATGAAACACAAAACAAAAGAAATGGTTACAAAACCGATCCATCATAGAGTATAAAAGTGTGGGGTCAAACGTGCTGCTGACAAATATAATATAAAGAGTTTCGGTGGGAAATAGGAGGGAAATTATGTACATCGACTCATTTAAGCAGGATTCTGTTTCCAGTCGATATACTAATGTTAATCCCCCCCTCCTTTTTTTTTTATCCTAAATGTCATTTGATTTAACGCTGTACCTGTACGTTGCAACACTTGCCCCAGACAAGAACGCTATTAATTTGAAAAAGAATTTGCCGAGCTTCCGGTTTCGCTCTATGTGTTTGTGGCAGCCTTGACGCGGCTCGGTGTGTTCTCTCCCTCTGTGTCTCTGTGCGGGGTTCGGGCTTTGGGAAAAAGGCTAGGGGAAAATCTTTGGGCATCAGAGTTTTCCTGTTGAATCTCCAGCAGGAATATGACGGGCTCCCAGGCGGCCAGGAGACACCGCAGCTTTGTGAGTAACCGGGATTTTTTAATGGGATTTTTTTTCTTTCTTTCTTTTTTTTTTAAACTGGGATTTTAGAGGAAGTTGTCAGGCGGCCGGGGAGACACCGGGAGAAATGGAAAATGGGCGCAGAGATTCACAGATTTCCGTGTCTTTTACCGTATTTTTTATGGTAGCAGAGCTCATGAATCCCAATCAAAATCCGCTATAATACATCTAAAGGGACTTGCAGTGTGTCTGCGGTATTCAACAGTGACCTTATCCTACCTGATGATATTTTTATCTCTTATGGTATCCCTATAGTTGTCCTATAGTATTGCTTGAAGGGACTATAATATGTCCGTGGTGTAGCAGTCAGTTTAAAGTAACCTCATGTAGCTCCATGGCATTTCAATCACCCATGGTATCACTGTAATATTCCTAGAAGGACTTACAGCATGTTTGTTGTGCTCAGTAATAAGTTTATGGTCACCTGATGATATCTGATAGTATTTTATCTGCTAGGAACTTACAGTGTGTCTGTGGTGCTCAGTAGTAACTTAAAAGTGACTATATCCTTATGGACGGCATCCTTGTCTCCCATGTCATATTCCTAGCGAGACTTATAGCATTGCTGTAACATGGTGTCCTACAAAATTGCTCACAGGATAATTGTAATTCTTTTTAAGGGAACTGATGCTGTGCAGAGTTTGGGATGAGGTTTTCTTGTGGTGTGTGGTCTTATTGTGTTCGACCTCTATTCTGGGTTCTCTTACATTTACATAAGAACCCACAGCTTTTACCCCGCTCCCTATATTTTTTTCATTAAACTTGCTTCTTCGTCCTTGTCCCATGCAACGCCTGCGGTTCAGTAGGTGGGTACGAGACAGGCAAGTGCTTCGGTGGGGATGAAATACAGGCGGGTGGAGCTGGGCGGAGCAGAGAGCACCACCACTGTTAATGAGCCATCGGTTGGCCGGTCGATACCGAGCCCACGTCGAGGTATCAGTATCTGATTTTTGGGGTTTGCAGGCAGGGAGGGGACATCACAGCTTTTAAAACAGCCAAACCCAAAGAATCAATTCCTGCATCGGTGGTGTTGTCAAGGCCGTACAGAGACAGAGGACACTAATCTTTCATGGTAATTACCTTTGAAATACATATAGGACCTCAGCAGCTGTGACACCCATCTTCTTGATACAGTGAGACATTAATCTGTGATTGTGGATTAAAGGTGCAATGCAGAATTTAAGTTTGGTGTATTCCCAAACCTTCCTGTCATTCGACTTCTATATTTTTGCAGCCCATTCTGCCTCAAAAATACACACTCTGTTTTGTTCAGCATCTCTTCACAGCCTCAAAAATACATGTGAGGCAGATATTCAGCTGTCACACACTGACAGTTCTTGTATGAAAAGCTCAGACAGTTTAAGAATGAAGAAAACCCTCTGCAGTAAATCAACACAGTAGTGGAGTAACAACGTTGGCACCAGACTGCAACCACATCTCGACCCTTTGACCTTCAGAAACCTTTTTCTCTCCTCCTGTGTTGCCGTATGCTCTGCTGTGCTGCTCTGCATCCTGTGCTGAGGAAAGTCTGTGTGCCTGCAGCATCTGAAATTGACACGAGCCGCCAGCCACCAGACAGACACTGTTGAAATTAGGCTGGTAGTGTCTGCTGCCCCGGCTGCTGTGGCTGCTTAACAGCTATTGTCCTGAACAGGGTCACAAGATAAGGGGACATGGGGCTAAATGCAGTTGAAAATACCGTGAGAATTGCTCAGTTATAATTTGATAAGAGATTAATCGTCTGAGTTTCAAACATTCACCAAGATGCTAAGATGTGCTTATGTTCTCTGTTCATATCATTATAAAATGAATACTTTTGGGGTTTTTGGCTGCTGTTCAGACTAGGGGAGGAATTTCAAGACATCACTTTAGAGTTGATCACTTCTTGTTGCATTTGTCATTATTTTTACACTTGAAAGACTGAACAATCAATTAATCAATGATTATTAGTTGCAGCCCTAAAAGAGCAGGCATACAATGGTCCTAATGATTGGGCCTAAATTTTTACCTTTCATACTGGCAACAGTTTTTCTGATGAGTTGTAAAATATTCACGCACAGTGATCCCCGTGGACCACTGTGCAGATTATTGCTGTGCATTTTGGTTGAGAAAAGCGGAGCGATTATTGATCAGGAATCAATTGAGGAAGCAGCAGAAAATGTCTGACTGTCATTCTGTTTGTGTGATACAAATTATGTATGATTTCAGTTTAGTGACAGTGGACAAAATTGAGTGTTTATTTGCCACATTGCTTTGCAGATGTGTTATTTAATGGTGCCCATGAAAAGGACCAAAATGCTAAAAATCAGAACAAGTGGGTGAAAAGTTCCTTATAAAATGTAATTTGCCCTGGTTGAGTGGTTCTGCTTGGCGTTTTGGTTGATAAAATGGTGTAACTGCCAGGATATTATCTGCCACTGTGGCCGGTGGATAAAAAGCTTATTTTCCTTTTCTGGATGCTGTTCTATAAATACCAGTTTTGTTTTGTTTTTTTCTCTCCTGAGGCCTAAGTGGATATGTCACAGTGGGTCAACATGAGTCACCGCCGATAAATGTAGATGTTTCACAGTAAGTGCATCGCAACTGCCAAGCTGTTGTCTAAAATAATTTGTGTTTTCACAGCACACGTCTCACAGCAATGGACGTCAGGAGATCAGCACGCGCTCCGTGCGATCCGGCGTCCGCTCTCGCAGCTCCGGAGCAGATGAGCCGCAGCTGCCACACGTCGGCAACTACCGACTGCTCAAAACCATCGGCAAGGGCAACTTCGCCAAGGTCAAACTGGCCCGACACATCCTCACCGGCAGAGAGGTGAGACTCACCCCAACATTTCACTTGTATTGTCACTGCTGACACTCCAATTCAGAGAGACGTAGACACAATCAGATTAAATTGTTTATTACCAAAATGCAGCTCAACAGCAAGCAGACAGTAAAGGTGAAGGATATTTCCACTTTATTAGAAGAAAATTGTATTCTGGTGGTGACAAAATGTTTACTCTAAAATACTTGTCAAACTGGGGTCTTTAAGGGCCTTCCAAAACGAGGAACAGTTTAATTTCACTACAATTTAATTCACCAGATGTTCCTACGATACAACATCTCACCACTTTGAATGCATTTGTCAGTGTTCAAGTGTGACATCTAAACAATTTAATACAGAACTCAAAGCAGAAGTTTTCAGAAAAGTCTGAAAACCCCTGGTTTAGTTGATGTTTAAAATGTTGAGAAGTAGATGAATTGAGTCAATCCATAACTGAAGTGAATTTCGTGCCGTCAGAAAATGCTCAGAGTAACTAGTACACAGGAAATGCAACTCAGTTACAGTAACAGGATTAAATCTAATTCTTTGCTTCCTTCCTTTCTTGTATCCACAACATTTGGTGTGTGAACCTGAAACTTGGAGGCAGAATCCGGCCATCTTGGGCTTTTGAAGGCTGATATCAATATCTTGGATAGAAGCTGCCAGTAGCTAATATTTTCTGCCAATATTATTGGAAATTAACAATTTTCTTTGCCCAAAATACAAGATCAAGTGTCCCCTCCAGAAGCTCCCCTATAATTTTAACTTTGGCAGGGTGGAAAAGCCTCTGAAACCGTATTTAGACCAGGACACCGGGGACACTAAAACTCTCCACTGAAGCTCAGACTAATGAAATTCTTGCAGTTTGGTTAGCGGCTTCATAAGGCAGGACGAGGCAGGTTTCATTTCAGATTTCACAGCCTCGCATTTAGAGCAGAACCTCACCTCCATCATATTTGTGGAGGATTCCCCCTACCTTCCAAATATGTTTATTTTTTTATTAAAAGGCCAATATCTACCTGCTGTATTGACAAAGAAATATATCGGTCTAACCCTGTTTGGAATTAATGTATGAACCCAAAGGGAGCTGCTGCTGCTCGGTGGTTGATTTGTTTATAATTAATGAAGGAGGGAAAGCAGGCCTCTTTTAACACAGCAAACGACATTTAACACAGGTGATGTTGCTCTTTTTCTGTATGCTCCCCTCGTTTCTATTAATAATGAGGTTGATCCCTTTTGCCATATTTGCTAACGAGGAGGATGTGGAAACTGTCTTAATCCCCTTCTGAAACAGCCACTAAAGCCTTAAAATGGTGGGTTTCCTCAAGAGTCAGCCTAGAAAAATAAACTCTGCTGTTATATCTCAGTCTGTTCTGTTATGGTTCCTCAATTTTCACTGTCCTCCTCTGATCACTCGTCTACTAGCCTACTTCGTCTTCTTTTTCTACTTCCTCTATTTCACTGTTCACTTCTGCTGCGTTATATCCCATTAGCTCTGTTTCATTGCTATTTTCTCTCCCCACAGGTGGCAATTAAGATAATAGACAAGACACAACTGAACCCAAACAGCCTTCAGAAGGTAATTTACCCCCTGCTCTCACTTCTGTTAAGTTTCTCATGCTGTGGCAGAATTTATTTACTAATTCATGAACCACAACAGATTGAGCATTAATTGTGTAAATCTGAAGCAGGATAGGCCAAGAGAGAGAGCATATATGCACCACATATTTTCCCTGGATTAATTAAAATCTCTGCATTTTAGTATGATCGTTTTCATTGGGCAAGATGATTGGATCTATCTTATTTACCTTACCTCAAACCACAAGAGAGAGATACATAATGATTTTGGACTATCAGACTCTTAAAAGTTAAACTTTTCACTTGAAATAGAAATTTTATTTGTTAAAATTTAAATAAATTCTTTAAGCTCAACAAATTTAAAGAGGGTTAAAGAAATTCAGCTGCTCAAACTTTGACTGAAGTGGCCATTTTGGAGAGGTTTTTAAGATCTTGTAACCCAGTTGTTTTTTCTGTGTTATTGACATTTTTTAAGAAGATCCATCAGTCTCCAAGAGCAGCTGAGTCCTTTCTACCTTTTTCTCTTGTTTTTGCTCCTCGGTTCTAAGGCGAGGTAGTGAAAGTTTTGTTTCTCCTCTTCACGCAACCAAATAGGGAAGTGGGATTGCTTTTAAAATGCAAATGAATTGAGAATGAATGTTCTTTTATCACCCGGTTAATAGCAGTTTCACCTTACAGTTTGAAGTCATTGAAGTGAGAGTGAAATGACCTTAATGTTGGGTTTTGTGGACATGAATACTCATTAGCGAAGGGGGAAGGAGAGAAAGTATTTGTGCGGTTGATTTGACCTCTGTCGCTGTGCGTTTTGGCTCTGTACCTCGGCCCATGTTGCATTTCGGAGAAGCCAGAGAGCCGCGGTATCGACTCGGCTGGTGCTGCGCTGGAGGCTCTTTGCTCATCGGACAGATAACGGGCCGGGGCAGAGTGGTGGTGGTGGTGGCGGCGGCTGCTGCTGGTGGTAACGGTGTTGATGTTCAGCCGCCCTGTCTGCCACCAGCCTCCTGCTCCACTTCCCTCTGGTTTTGCTCAGTGGTCGGCAGCAGTTTCCATCAGTTTTTCCAAAGCTCCATTGATTCTGGCCTTTGTATCTCGGAGGCCCGGGCCCTTTGGCGCTGGCCGCGGCGCTGCGCTGACAGAAAAACACTGAGTCATGACAGCGCTGTTCACGGAAACACAAAGCATCAGGCTTTT
>OMKZ01025845.1:0-16175 GCA_900302535.1 Neoniphon sammara
AGCTGGTGGACAGAGCAGCAACAGCAGTAGCAGTGGCAGCATCATATTTACTGTTTAGTATAATGACAACATACTGTAATACAAGCCATTCCTTAATCCTTTAATACAGTGACTTATCAAGCATTTTTTTCTGTGCTTTTGTTTTAATTATCAGATATTAAAAAATAATTCAGGGATATAAAATACAGTTTCATGCAGCAGAGTTTAATCAATTATATATAAAAATATTATTATCATTATGATGGGCTTACATTAAATATAGATTTTTATAGATAGATAGATATAACAATGTGATTACACATCTATCTATCTATCTATCTATCTATCTATCTATCTATCTATCTATCTGTGTCTGCTGGAAGTGTGCAGCAGCTTCAACACCAAAGTGAACTGCAGATAACCCCATGACGTGGCAGACATATGGAAAGCCTATATAAAATTCTCCGTGCCCGCATTTATCTGGTGGTGGTCTGAGCCGCTGATAAGGTTTGTTGGCTGTTTGACTTCAGTCTAGATGAAGGATGAGCTTCTCAGACATAGACGTTGTCCATCCTGCTGATGCTCCCTCGTCTCATCGTAAACTCTTGTGCACCCTCTGGTGCTTGCTAGTCTCCCAAACTTCTTTGTGTAGCCTGCTTTGCAGATTGTCTTCCTTGTCTGTGTGGTTGCTCATTATTCAGAGACAGACGGATCTCAGGTCATCTGCAGCTGCAGCAAAGGAGAAGCAGGAAAGATGGCGATCATCCATTAGACCGACCGGGCACACGCATGAAATACGAGGACAACTTTTTGGAAGATCGCTTGAGGAGAAGATTGTACCTGTGAGTTTTTTTTTACACTATATTTCCAGTTTCGCCAAGATTTTGGCTGGGCTTTCAAGGTCTACGAGAACGTCGGTATGGTAGATCATGGGATATAATTTGGAGAGCGCCTCGTGAATGACCTGGAAAGAGCTGATCCCCTTTTCTTTTTAGTTCAGGTCCAGCCGACTTGGGAGAGAAAGCCGGGGCGAGAATAGACGGGTGGGCGCTCCGGCTGGCACCCATGTAGTCAAAGTCAAGTGGGTCTTCTAGCTTCCCAATAATATCCTACCAACCTATCGCTGCCTTGCTATGTCGCCTTTCGGTTTGTTGTCAAAGTGACACAAGGAAATGGACTCAGCGGTTAGAGGCTGCCTGCATGTTTCAGCACCGGAGTGAGTGTTTTGTTATTCTGACATGTCTGGTCAGGGAATTAGCCTACTGTACGTCCCCTCTTTTTTTTTTTTTTTTTTTTTTTTTGGTCGTGCATGTTGTTGTGCGTTAGCTTCATGGAGAAGCCATTGCACGGATTGCTCTCCTCTCCCAAGCAGCCTCCATTAGCGACACAGTGTAGCTGGCATAGCCGCTGGTCCACGTCCAGTCACTCACCATGAAAGCCATGTCCAGTGGAGGCTATGTGCTCCCCGACGGCTCCCCCCCTCAATAAGAAAAAAAAAAACAAAAAAACACAACCCTATCTGGTGTGGATTTGAGACGGTTCTCCACAGGGTTGGAGCTGTATCTAGATATCTGCTGGTGAAATGAATGCAAGCGCAGTGTGGATTTTTTTTTATTTTTTTGTTAGCTGGTTATGTGTTCCTCGCTTGTCCCTGACTGTTTGCATGCCTATTGCTGTCAGTGGTCTGAAGTCAGGTATGTCATACTAGTAGGGCTTCACCATAAAATGGAGGAAAGCAGATGAGTCTCCAAGGAGAGCCCTGGAGTCAGACAGGCAGGATCCCTCACGCCAGAACAAAGGTTGACTCTCTTTATTCAAAAAAAATATCAGCCACAATCTCCTCTTCTTGTTGCTTTTTCTCTCTCGCTTTTTTAGCTTGGAAGTTTGTCTGCTTATGGATGCAGGAGAACTCTGAAAAGTGAGGTTAGATCATTTAGAGGAGCTGTGGAATAAAAGTCAAGGTTAAGTTCAGTATTTTATTTTTATTTTATTTTTTTTACTTATTTACTTGAATGAACGTATTGCTTTAATTTACCTTATAAAACATATTTTGATTTATTTTCTTTGTGCTATAAGATTTTTATGGAATATGAAAGATTTACTTAACACAGTTTGACAGTGTTTGCGATGGTGATGGCTGAGGGACACATGGATGAGATAGGAATTTTAATGCTGAAAAATGCAGTGTTTTAGCCTGCAGGTAGTTAATGTTCAACAAAGTGGTCCCTACTCTCTCTCTCTCTCTTAGAGAAGTGATTGCTCTTGCAGATAGTTTCTTTAAGGAAGTTCTCATGAAGATTCTCCCCATTTTGTTTAGGGGTGAGTTTGGGTCAGATTGGGATTCACGTGATGTTGTCAGTGCACTGTATGGTGGATTTAATTTCAAAACTGTTTTATTTATGCATTTACTTTTAATTTTGTAGGGCTTGTTTTTAGAAGTGCTATAGTGGACTCCCCTGCTGTTCTGCTTATAAGGCTTGCATACACACACACCTGTTATTGCAAGATTTTACTTACTCCTGTGATGTTTGAAGTTTTGTAATTCATTCAAAAGTGATGCACACTATTGGATTAGGTTGCTGGTAGTTTATAAATAGGCTGCAAGTTGCGATACACTTAAGTTAATGATATATGGCTACTGTACAGCCTTGGGTGACTTTTTTATAAATTATATCCTTATGGTCTCTTTAGACCGAGCTGTCAGGAGAGTAAGGGAGGTGTGTTTGTAAGCCGTTGTGTGTTTGCATGCGTGGGAGTTGCTGTGTGTGCGAGTGTGTGTGTGTGTGTGGCTCTGTGCTATGCTCTGCAGTTCCCCTGGCCACTGTGTGAAATCTTGCTGACAAGGAGACTGAGCTTGACACACTGTGCTGCGACAACGGTGGGGCTGAGAAGAGCAATCAAAATGGTGGCGATGCTCCTTCTCCCTGGTGTGGCAGGGCAAACAGGTTCTCAAGGAGGAGCTGATAGAGGATGTCTGGGCAGGAATCTGCTGTGGTCGACACATTTGTCTCACAGGCGGGTACATTGGATCCACTGGTGAAGGATGTTCTGCAAACGAGCCCAGTGTTTTAACGCCGGATTTTATTTCGGCGTTTTTGGGGAAAAAAAACAACAAAAAAAACCCACTAAGTCTGATGAGATTATCTGAGAGATACAAGCAGATGCATCTCAGTTTTGCACTTGGGTTTCCGTAACTTTGAGCTCTTCAACTACTTTCTCACTTAAAATGTTTTATAGTTTATTCATGCAGTAGCAGATAATCTATAAGACCAGTTTTTCAGGTCAGATCATAAGATGGGATCACGTAGGCCGGGCTGTTTGTTTGTGCTATACAAGCAGTGACAGCAGTGAATTTTCAGTAGTTTGTTTTATAGTGTTGTGTATTCAAATATTAATTCCAGTAGCCTCTAAAAGGTAGAGGTAGATTTCTGAATTACTTAATTTCAGTATTGGTTGTAAGACAGAAAGACGTTTTTTTGTATTCAGTTGTTTACACTTGCACTTGCAGGATAAATTGTAATTTTGTGGTTTAAGGTGTGACTGACTAAATATTTGTATTATGTGCAAGATTTGTAGTGCCACATAAACTGGTTGACCTTTACCTTGGCATGAAATGTTTAATACATGTTGTTGCTTTATTGCAGTTCACTTTTAAGGTGACAGCGCAATACTGAACTATGCTAGATACTTTTGGGAGGAAAAAAAAATTACATAACAGGATTTTTGTAAGGTATTTCAGGATTACACTAAAAAGCAACCGTTTTGAAAGACAGGGTAGAGGATTAAACAAGAGAGACGTCTGTGATAGTTTGAATGCTGGAAGGAAGTGGTTGTGAAGCTCATCACTCACTCAGATACTCTTTCACAGTGTCTCTCTTGCTCTCTCTCTCTCCCTCTCTCTCTCTCTCCCCTCTCTGCCTCCCTCACTCACTCACTCAGGCACACATACACACACACTTGGTGATGCACTCCTCCATTCTTCTCTACCTGGGGCAGTGAAGAAGGTTGGAGAGACACACAAAAGCCAATTGAAATGCTCCAGTAAGTGCTTTCTTGACATGATGCATGGCTCATGAGATGCAGCCTGGCCCGACTGCTGCACTTGTAAGCATACAGAGACGCACAAGCCCTGCTTCCAAAAGTCTCCAGTCATTACGGGACACTATAACCCCTCTCTCTTCTTTAGAGTTTTAAAACTGACCATCTGCATTTCATAGATACATTATTTTTTTTGACTTAATTACAGTGCTTCTTTGTGTCAGTATACTTTATGAACACGACTTGGCATTGTTCAAACATCCTGGCCTCCACTGAATAATTGAATAGTGTTGGGCCTATATGAAAATAACCTCAAATGCAACTGTCATGCAAGGGTTTCAATGAAACAAGGAAGTGGCTGGCTAGAGGAGGTGTCTTTCCAGTTTCTGTTGTCAGTTGCCACGTTACACCACGGTTAAACTGGTTCCTCTAGGCTTTTCACCAGAACTTCAACATTTCAACCTTTGCCTTTTCTCATGTGGGAAGGAAGTGAGCAGATATATCTCACAGCTCTGTGATCTATCTTTGATATTACTTTAAGTCTAAAATGAATGTTATCTATTGACACGGTAGCTGTGCTAACCGGTCAATTCATCCAGCAAGATAAATCAAGCCAGTGGTGCAGCTTTCTCGCAGGTTAGGTAGCCAGTCTCAAATCAGGCCTCATTCCTTCCTCTAATAAGACACAGTAAACCAACTCTGTCAGCCTTGAGCTGCCTGTGGTGGAAAAATCCTGAATTCTTTGGAGACGCCCGTTCCTTGGGCAGTGTGGTGCCACTGGACAAGGCCTTCATTGAGCAGGAACAGGAGTGGTCTTGTAGAAGGGATCCACTGGCTCGGCCTACGAAGCAACAGAGCTGTCCAAGGACGATTAAATATTTAAGGGCTTGGAAAGGAGGTCTCAGTGGTAAGTTAATATTGATGGGTCTCTCATCTTTCCTTCTCAAACTTGTTGAGTTACCTCAAGAGATTGGCTTGGCACACCTGGAGAGGAACCTCACTTCTTCACATCTGAGCTAAACAGCCAACAACAGCTTTTAAAATATCACCAAGCCCTCCTATCGACAGCTCTACCACAGCAGAAGTCAGATTGAGTTTGTCTTTATCGCTCTTTGTCCGTCTCTTTTCTCTTGGTCAGTCTGAAATCCTCCATCCTGACTAGCTTGTAACCTCACCCACTCCCTGTAACTGTAGTAACTGCCATGTCAGGGTTACAAGGAAGTCAGCAATGCAGCATTTTCTGGCACTTGTCCACTGAATACCATTTACAAGAAGCCGCTCTGTGCATCTTATAGTCTTCCCTTGTAATCATTTTTTTTTATATTTGGTGTGATTATTAAGAGAAAATCTTTCTTGGAGGGAGAAGGCAGATAAGAATAAAATAAAGGTTTTATAGTTTTGGTAGAGATGTGATTAGACGGAAAGAGAGAGGGAAAAATCAAACAATTCAGTGCAAGCTAATATGCTTTATGACCAAGAAGAGAACCTGTACTTCCATTACATGCTCATTAGAGTACTTACAGATTCATTATTTCAATATAGGGCAACATGATATGAAAGAACAGCAACATACTGTAGGATATTGGTGGCAACATTGTTCTGCTGGTCACAAATAGTAAACACAGCCATATTTAATCTGACTTCTTTTTGCAAGGATCAGTAGCGATATTAACTTCGTAAAGTTTGGGGCCTCATGGGATTAAAAACAGACAATCTGTGTAGTTTGTGATGAAGTATACTTTTTTTTTGGAAACTTAAAAATGTCAGCGTGTGTAGCGTGAGATAATAGAGAATTTACAAGACAACAGCTGATTGATTTTTTGTTTCAGGAAACGGTTCCCTAGGAGAGATGGACTAGATGGCTGTATGGAATGTAAGATTTCCTGGAGTAATTGTCCTTGTGGAAAAACACTTCCTGGTTTCTCTCCAAGATCTGTCCTTGGACATCCTTCAGTTGCTTGTCTCTTCAGTGGCATTTAGTTTGTCCATGGTCCTGCCTGTTTCCATTGGGAGAAGTGAATGAAAGATGTTTTCAACTTCAGTTGTTGGACTGGGAACGTGTATGGAACGGGATTATGTGTTGTTGGATAGAGCAGCAGACTAGTTTTAGCCTACTTGTGTATTTGACAGAATGTTTTTTTCTGAATTTCTCTTTTCAAGCTCAAGGGAAGAAAACCTCTTGAGAAAACCAAATACATGTACCTATTCCTTCCCACATAAAATTGTAAAAATAATCATGCCCAAGGCTTGCAATTAAATTGTGCACTTAATCATTTTTGGATGGAATATTTAATTAACCATGCAGCTGAGGGTCGCCCCAAGTTTTATCTTTTATGCTTTTTAATCTAGAAAAAGGATTTTATCTCTCTAGTGAAACCACCAAAATGCAAGAAACATGTTTAAAACATGTTTGAGACAAATGCAAGAAACATGTTTAAAACATGTTTGAGACATTGAGTAAATTAGGTCTGATAGAAGTATGTGTTTTACTTTTAGTGTTTTCATCATTAGAACCTGTGCAGATGTCTCCTTGAATTTACAGCCATACAATCTCAGGGGAGAGTGATTCAAAGCTCCATATTTGGAGGCATGATCTTCACATGTCTTTACAACGTCATCTTTAGCCAGTGAAGAGCTGAGGAGACCCACTTCTGGTGGCCATCTTTGCACTGAGCACAAACACACACACATCTCACTTCTGCTTATGCTGACAGCCATGACAATCTGCAGAGGAACCAACAGGAGGGAAGCTGCTTGCCCAGGTCTGTGCTCTTAAAGCTAAACAGTTCCATCTGTGTAACAAGATAGCAGAGCGAGCAGAGGCAACTCCACTCAGCTGAGCAGGACAGTCAGAGACCTTGAGGAGCACAAAATGGTGGATGGCCATGCCACTGATACTCCAGCGTGATTGGCTGTGTCTCCTTGGCCACAGTGGGGCTGCTGTGTGAAATGGAGTCCTCTGTGTGGAGCGTTGGCCCAGCCTCGGCTCTGATGCAGAAGATAATTCTGTCAGCCCCGAGAGAGAGAGTGAGAGAGAAGAGAGAGCGGCCAAGTGAGGTGACTATACTAAAACAGGTTGAGCAATAGTCTTTCAGAGAACCTAGCCACGCAAATCTGTTTGCTTCCACCCCTTATTCAGCCTGGAAAGATTGATTTCCTGGGTTTCATCTAATCCATGAAAATTTTGACTTCTGGTATTGTTTGTATTTTTCACAATTTTGCAGTTGTGCTTTTTTTCCATGTAAGAGACCTGCACTGGCTAGCAAAACTCAACTAGGATAAAGGATAGGATAGGGTTCATTTTGGGTTGTGTTGGCATGAGAATGAAGAGAGTGACTATGTGAGGGTATTCATTATCTAACCTTCACACCCAGCAGGCTTTAGCTTAGGGATTTACCAGCTCCACATTTGGTTGCTTTGTGCACAGAGAAATTTTAGGCTTGAAGGTCACATAAATATCTGAGAAGGCTCATGATTGAAAGGTAAATGCAGGGTAGATGCAAATGCACGGAAAGACTGTTGAAGAGCTACACTGTGAATGAAGGAGTAGTTTTTATCTGCCTAGCGGAGTTTCACCATGACAACGCGAAGACAGTAAGACAGTAGTCACATGGAAGATGTCCATTAATGCTTATTTCCTCCTGATCTGCTTGGTCATTATCGTATGCCTGCACAAAAGAGGCCAAATGTCGCTACTGAGTGCTCTGTGTTGCAGCCGTCCCTTTTTAAGAAGGAACAATCTGAGCCCTTTGCAAGAAACAAAGGCTGCCCTCGGAGCAAGGTTACTTGTGCCATGATGGTCAGCTTGTGTGTGTGTGTGTGTGTTTTTTATTTTTGGTTCAGCCTTAGAAAGATATATGGAATTAACAAGCCAGATCTCTTTGATGGAGAAAGGAAATGCCTTGGTTTGTAAAGAAGGCTTCTATGAAGAGGAGAGTGCGAGCGGTGATATTAAGTATTAAAGGCTGGCTGACTGGGTGGGTGATGTCAGGTAACCATCTGTCAGAGAGAGAGCGGCTGACACAGGCACTGTCTGACCTTGCAGTATGGACGACCCAGACATGAAATAGCAAATTATCATCTCTTCCTAGGATTAGCATAGTATTGCAACTGCAGGAACCATGCTAATGGTCTCTCTCTGTCTCCTTTTGATGTGAAGGCTTCCTTGAAGCCCTTAGTCAGCAGTATACTTTGAGGTCCAAAGATCAGAATTCCTCTCCCCCTTAGACTCTATTTATTGTCCATTACTACTGAGGTGCAAATGTCATGTAATGCATCTCAAGTAAAGCGTTTTTAAGGAAAATAAATGTGAACATAATAAAATAATGTAGACAAAAGCAGATCTTCTAAATCCCTCTGTTCAGTGCAGCTCAAGTT
Source organism: Neoniphon sammara (assembly GCA_900302535.1). Classification (NCBI taxonomy): domain Eukaryota; kingdom Metazoa; phylum Chordata; class Actinopteri; order Holocentriformes; family Holocentridae; genus Neoniphon; species Neoniphon sammara. The sequence goes on from OMKZ01025845.1 coordinate 8,395, forward strand.
CCTCTTCATTTTGTGCTATCTAACCTATATTCAGCTGGCACAATAGGATGGTGGCCAGCATAGAACATGGTTCCAAATCCATCTTGCATGCACGGTCGACTCCTTTACTCAGAATCCCTATGGTTTTTGGGCCCGCCGTGGTGAAGTATTTCTTTTTTACCCCCTCTGATTGTGACATTAGTGAAGGTCAGGCTGCAGACAGATCAGAAAAGCTCTCTGGACTGCAGTGTCTGAGAAGCTCTGCGCCTGTATTTACGAATCCTCTCAGACATGGAGTTCAGATCTGGGATTATTGAGCTGGTTCACATCGGATGGTCTAAAAAAATCAGGATTCTTTCATGTTTATTCGGATGTAGTAACCAGCAAAAGCCAGATGGAAACAAAAGGCTGTTCATTTCTAACAGCGCATAAAGAATGGGAAAACGGAAACATCTTGGTTGTGTAAGTGCACATACTTCACAACTGGGGGTTGTAAATGTGTTAAGATTTAACTGACTGCATTTCAGCTCATGCACAGAGCTAACTTGCTTTCACCTTAAATCAACTGAAGAGATTCTAATTATAAAACTAGATGTTCATGTAGTGTGCTGTATTTCCATGTACAGACACATGCATGTGCAACCAGGAACTAACACAAGATCTTCAATATCTTACTATTGAAGGTTTCAGATGAGAAGATACAAAGAGGAACAAAAGATGTACACAAAGATAGAAAAAGAGCATAAATATTTCCTGGAGCACAGTGAAGACCATAATCAAGAAGTGGAAGAAATATGGCACCATCTGGACCTTGCCTATATCAGGATAACTGTGCAAGAAAGACTCTTGTAAGGGAAACTACCAAGAGGCCACCTGCAACCTTAAAATAACTGCAGGAATGCATGCTGGGGTCGGTGTCCTCTCTATGCATATAACAACGGTTTAGTGTGTGTGTTTTTGCCGCACTTTTGGGCTGTGAGGTAAGGTGGCAAGATGGAGGCCATTTCTCACTAAAAGGGACAATCTAATTATCCAAGAAGATATAGTTATGTTAGAAATGTCTTCTGGTCTGATGAAATAAAGGTCGAACTTACTGGTTTTAGTTACAAAAGATATGTGTGGTACAGCGCCAATACAGTCCCTGACCCAAATAATGCAGTACCTACTATAAAGTACAGTATGGTGGTGGCAACATCATGCTATGGGTTAGTTAGAAGTCATGATTGTTACTTTTCAGTAGGGAGAGGGGTCGAGGGGAGAGAGAATAGTTCCAGATACCAAATTATTTAGAAAAAATTGCTGCCTTCTGGAAAAAAAAAAAAAAAAAAAGCTCAACTTTAACAAGGACTGGCATCTTTCATAATGACAACGATGAAACGAAAACTCTTGAATCCAGATGAACGAAGCTGGTTGAGACTAGTCCGAACACACTTACTGCCTATATCAAAGAAGAAGGTAATTCGACTAAGCGCTAATTGAAAGGTGTGCACCGTTAAGCAAACCAAGGCTTTTTTGGCTTTCCTTTTTAATGCATTGTTATAAATGATTAGCTTTTTGGTTTAACCTTGATTTTGCTTTTAAATTTTAATTGAAAGTGTCCTACCTGAGACAATAAATAAATGTCTCCATAAGCGAACCGTTGATGCAGTCACACGGAGAGGTCTTACCTTCCGTTAGCCCTGTTTAAAAACCATTAGCACATAGTTCGTTTTATGTCTGATATTTCACATGGACCAAGGGCTTACGGTGAAGGACCGCTAGAGGAACACTTCTGGTCAAGGCAATGGTATCTGGTTAATGGCTGACCTAGTTTTTTGAATGCCATATGCTTCCTGAAAACAGATTTGTTGTCAGAATAACGTCAGTGTTTTTGTCAGGTGGCTGATGATATCTCTTCTCATTGTTGATAATTGTAGCCCTTTCCAGAGATGTTTAGGGCGATTAGCTCATCCATGGTTGGTTGATTCATTATTCTTCTCTCAGCATTACTATGATTAGGACACACACGTTTTCACACAGCAGGTGATTTAGACCTAATGTCAGGTCATTGTGTTTAAAAGAGCACAATATATTATGCCCCATTTTTTACATTATCCTTGGTGACTAATGTTAGAAAAATGTCAACAAAATCTGAAATAATATCAGAGGATGTTGTGTATGGAATACAGCATAGTTTCAAAGGTTAATTTTAGCTTGAAACATAAAAGACAACATTTATTACGATGATTATTTAATATTTGTCCCAGTTTATCATCAGCGACAATTTGCAGGGCTGCTCTGATGACATTACTGTCATGTGGCCGGCCCTGCTCTGTTTTGTTCCAATCTGTTGTATTTTATTCCAGGCCATTCCCTTCTCTTTCATTCCATTCCAGTAGATGTCTGATGAATGTTATGACAAAACGTTTATACTGAACACTATTGATTTCTCACATCTCCTCTGAATAGGCCTGGTCCATTGATCGGCCAGGTGGGATCGATGTCTCATCTCTCTGTGTATTCAGACTTCCTCAAATGAGCGGCACCATGTGATTACATCATTTAAGGAACCTCTCTACTGTGATGACAGGGGAGGGGGGGGGCAGAGGCAACAGATGAGGTCACTGTCCACCTCACTCTTGTCCTTATCACACAAATGCTGAAACTCAGTTGTAATGAAACATATTAAATAAGTTGATCAAGATTAGGGTGATAATATATCATGCCAGGGTGTAGGTGGTTGGATCGCTGTTTTTTGTAAGAAATGTCAATTTCTATTAGGTTTGTAGTATATTATTATCATATTATTACAATTTCTTTTCTGTGAATAGAATTAATATTAGTAATAGTAAAAATACATTTTAGTATTAGTTAAAGTAGTATGGGGTTCTTGACATTAAGTCTGTGTACATAGAATATATACTAACAATACCTGCAGCTTAGATGCTTATTAACACAACAAGGTATCTGTTGATACAGTATTTTGTGAAGGGATGAGGCAGGGTCACAGCATTGGAATATGAAGGTCAGGCGGGTCAGGCAGCCTCTTTTGAACCAGTGTTGTTATCTACTACAATGCAGACAGATAAAAGCCTAACTCTGAGCCAACTAGAGTGTAAGCTGCATGCAGGACAAACGATTGGTTCAAACCAGAGACTGTTATTTTGGCTGGCTTGCATAACGTTTGAGTGCACCATTCCCAATCTGAACCAAAATAACTCCCAAAGCATGCATTAGGCAATTCTTGGGAGATCCTTTTTAGGGAATAATGCCCTGTGACATAGTCAGACCCCATGGCTTAATGTGTGTTTAGAGACCTTCAGGTGAGGCTAAGCCATGAAAAATCCTGACAAGTTGACAGTGGAATTCTGTGCTCTGTGTGTAGCTCTGTGTGTGTGTGTGTGTGTGTGCGTGTGCGTGCATGCATCTAGGAGTGGGAGTGTGTGCGCTTTTCTTTCGTGTGCGTGCAGGTGAGTGCATGTATACACGCTACCTGCACATATGGGTGTATGTTGGCCTACAGTGGTACACATACCTTAATTATGCTTCCCAGTTACCCTTTGGCTGTGGGTTGAGGGCCATTAGCAGGCCTGCGTCTGTTCACCAGATACAATACAGCTGAAATGCTCTTCTAATTATATCATAAGTGTATCACATAGGATAAAAAGTGTTATCACCACACTGTCGGTTGATTTTAACCTTTTTTTTTTTTTAAGTTTTTGCTGGCCACTGGTTCTGTTAGACATAGTCTGTGCCCTAAACTAGCATGGGATCAGTTCCACTATTAGTGCATTGTTTTGTGACTGAGAATTCATTGTGTCTGCTTCTTATTACTGTGTTTTCACTCGGAGACATCGCATTAACATCGTAAAACAGCTTCACAGTAATGGCGTATAAAAGATTTTAAATTTCTAACATAAAAGTAGCTTTCTGTCGTGGCTAAGTAGGAGGCTAAGGTTGAGTGAGTTTTGCTACAGCCCGGATGGAAATGGTCTGCTAAGATTCCCCACAGACATGGAAAGGAGTGACTCAGTTGTGCTGACCCTCTAGTCAGTGTCTGTGGTGGCTCTATTTGCGACTCAGGGCAGCCTACATAGTAGTGGCAGTCACTGACTCGCTGCTTCACTTACTGTTTTGGTGGTCTGTCTGAGTAAGCCTGCTTTGGACCTGTTTTAAGATTTCTCAAAAATAGACAGAATCCATCCAAGGCAAGCTTCACAAACGGTCCAGTCTGAATAGATGTAGATTGTTTTTTTTTTCTTCTCCAGGATATTGTTTTTTATGACTATTGTGAACAAAAATGATGGATTTTGTAATGTGTATATTCAGTGCAAGTCGCAGAGGTTTAGGTGTATGTGTGTGTGTGTGTGTGTGTGTTTTTTTTTCAGTAAACTTGAGGGAAATGACAAAAATTGTAAGTGAAGGAAAAATGGTACTAAAGTGCCACAAAAGAGACAACAAAAAATTGAATTTTTATAACTGTGCCACATCAAAAAAGAGTTATTTATCATCATTTCCTATGACAATAAGTACGCCGCACATTACAAAAACTACTGGAAACATTTATATTTTATGAATAGAGGAAAATGGGTTCAAAGTTACAGCAAAGTAGTCTGCTTGAATTCCACTCTTAATGAATACACCTCAGCGAATAAAGCACCAAATGAAGTCTGGCCACTCTCATTATTAAAATGGTTAAATAGTTCAAAATATGGCCATATTCAGTATGTGTCGACTTTTCTGTCCCGTTTTCTGACCAGGAGTATGAATATCAACAGCTCACAATCAGTGGAAACAGTACATATTAAATTAAAAAAAGAGCACACTCAAATTTGTCAACACCTTTGCAGGGGAATTAAACTCGTGTATGAAACCGCCACTCATTGTCCTGTGAATCATCCCCAGTCTTCTCCTTTTCTAAAGCTCCTCTGTGGAGTTGTTAGTTGTAGTAGTGAGAAGACCGAGGTAAACATACAGTAGTTTGTAACTTGATTGGGCCATTTTATGTGAAAAAGTGTGATGCCGTGTCAGTGTAATCCCATTTGATACTTCCAAATTAAAGCAACTGTGGCACATGAATAAGAGGAGATTTACAAACAGACAGAAGATCAAAACTTAAGTTGGTAAAGCCCCCTACAGATGGCATTATTATTCCAGGGGAGGTCTGGTGATTGTAATTTACTTACCTGAGCACCCTATGTTGTTTATTATTGATCTCATTGATTTACCCTGGCCTCTCCAGGTTAAAAAAAAAAAACAAGACAAAGATGCTCTGTTTGTTTCTATTTGTTGAGCAAATGTAATCAAATTCCCTGCAATTTGGCATATGTAAAATGACTTAAAACTCTGTATTCAAAATTAAATAAATGGGAAATAAGTGGAAAAAGATTATGCTCTGAATCCATTAGTATGCTGTCTTAATTATTAGGCCTACACATGACACATTAGCAAGTAAAACACTGGAATATGCAGCGCAGCATAGTGTTTCATAAATAAGAGAAGATGATAATTTTCTTTGAACCCTCAGTTTGCAACTCAAATGCCATGTAATCATGATCCACATAGTATTCACTGTGCTGGACAGCACAGTGTAGTTATACTGTAAAATATTCCAGTAATGTTTTTAACAAACTGATATCAGATAGCCGGGAGAACGGTGGAATTAGTTACATTTTGAAAGGAAAATTAAACTGAAGTTAAAACCCCTTAACTACCTTATAAAAAACTGGTGTATAATATGTAACACGTTAATAATAAACATTGCTTTCTCCAAATCTGATTTTACTCCTATGTGAATTTGATAGATACTGATACATATGTCTCCTTTTCATTTTCAAGATTTCTTTGCATAATGTGCACTGTGTAGACTCAGACGTGTAGGTGGCACATTTAGGAGGAGCAGGTTGTGCAGTAAAGAGTTTACTAAACTTCAGTCAGGTGTGATAGCAGGGTGGGTGGGCAGGCTCACACACAGCGTGCGCTGCAAGTGATCCAATGTAAAAGACCTCTTTAGCCATGTGATATCTAGTTTAATCACACCCCTAAAGTGCTTCCTCCATCCTAAAACGAATCCCACTCGTCCCACCTTGGTTTATTCATTAATGTATCTTAGATATGCCACTATACTATAAGGTATTTTGCAGTTTCACCAACAAACTCACCCCTGACTCTAAAGGACCAATGTTAATTTCACCATCAAGAAAAAAATTGAAAAAAAGAAATACAAAAAATTTTAATTTACTATCAACTGCTTTAAGTTCTGTGAGCCCCGTGAGTGAAACATCGCCCTGTGCCTGTTGCCAACATTTTCATCCCAAGTCTGTAGCTTTTCTTCCAGCAGTTCAGACAAATACACCATCGAGGCTGTCCATCTCTGAGATGACTAGTAGGCCGTGTTGTTACCTCTCTCAGCACCCACACATCAAACATCCCTCCTGCTTCAGAGAGACGTGTGAGGAACATTTCAAGGACTTCATCCTTCTCCTCTCTAAAACTAATCTAAAACAATCTTATCTACTCCTAAAGCTAACCAAAGTAGAGTACAAATATTCAGGAATGCCTCGTGTTGCCAAAATCATGGGAAACAGGAATGTTGTGCATTTTAACTTCAATTTATATAAAAAAAAGAAAAAAAAACAGTTGCGTACAAGTGCACAACAGGTAACCAAAAGTAACAGAAAACAGTCAAAATAATAAATAAATAAATTAAATAAATAAATAAATAAAATCGGGGTGTTTTTAGAGGACATTGTAATTATTATTAGTTAAGTTATGAGAATTAAAAGTAAAATGATGCAATATGATGCAATTCAAGTGTCATAAGACTCTTGCATGCACCGTGATCTTCAGGAGAGACAAATCTCAGTGTTTAATTTATTTTGGTTCATGTCAAGAAAACATGATTACATTCTGGCCCGATGGACTTCATCAGAGCATGTGTTTCTTCACATGCCTGACACATTAGCGTGCTTTTCTTAAAATACAGATTTTTTCTGTCCTGAAGATCTAAGTAAGTACTACGGCTAGTTTTTTGACACTTGAATTTAAAGTTTGTGGTGAATACACATCCATGTAAACATCATGTTAAAAGTCTGTAATATTTCCAGTATAATCATGTAGTGTTTTGGGGTATGCATGAAAAATAAGAAATTCAAGGTGAGAGCTTGTGAACAGCAATGACATATTTTGAGAGAGCTATCACTTTCTTGATGACCTGAATAAAACTTCAGTCACCTGTAGAAACCTCACGTTCTCTTCTAGAAGAAAGTTACTGTAGATGAGGACTGAGAGAGGATATTCTAGTCTTGGGGATATTTATGAACATATAATATTTTCTAATTTTTTAATATTCTGTCCTGAGCTGCCATTTTCTTAGGAAAATGCGCAGGAAAAAGTAGAAAAGCCTGTCCTACATATTACTGTGAGGAGGATTTTTCACGCTGTGGGAAATGTGCTGAAGGACAGTGAAATGAGCAAGGCGCCCATTTTGGTGTGAGATTGTCCACTATGTGACACCAGTGGATGGCCGTCTCGATCACAGCACCTGAAACTGGTACATTGGCTATTAACAGAGAAAGCCATCTTGCAAAGGCTGCTGGTTATGAGCTTGTTTGTCTCAAGCATAGTGGTGTGCGGCGTGTAATCCGTTTCTGATAAAATAATCACAGTAAAGAATGAAAAAGGCTCCAGTCATGTAAACAAATCTCATTCTCACCAAACCTGGACTTCTGTACTGGTGTTTACTTGTGAGGCATACTGTTATCTACACTTAGATAACAGACTTTTTTTTTTTTTTTTTTTTTTTTTTTTTTTTGACCACACTT
>OMKZ01025845.1:16195-58985 GCA_900302535.1 Neoniphon sammara
TTTTTTTTTTTTTTTTTTTTTTTTTTTGGAAGCCAAGCCTTGGTGTGTACAAGGTTTTAGGGATTATTATTTTCCAGAATTAGGCTACAGTTAATTACGGTTGTAGTGGGGCTTTGCTTCATCAGCTAATACTTGTTGCTTCTGGGAAGAGACGGGAGAGTTGTGAGCTTTGCAAGGTTTTCAGAGCCTTAACTGTCATTTAAATAATCAGAAGTTGCTGCACAGCTCATTTGGTGCTTTTTGGATTATGAACGCCAATATTCAGATAAGGTTTGATTATAGTTGGAATTTGGAAGGCTATATTTTTAATTTTCTCCCATATATGTTTGATAAATTTATTCTTAAAACGGCTTAGTTTATTTAGAAAATTATGTTCTTCTGTGTGTCCTGTAAAATTTGCCTATTAAAAGCCTATATTCATTTTTTACTTACAAGTCAGTGGATTACTGGGCATGACGGTCCAAAGTTTAGCCATGCCAATTTAAATTTACTTCAGCATATACAAGAAACTATTAGGCATGCTGTGAGATGTAGATCTGGCCTGTCTAGTTCTGCAGGGTTGCTGGCATGAGAATGGGAGAAGCCATCTTGATCTCCAGCTCCTCTATCTCCTGTTTGTGCAAGAGGCCAAATTCTCCCTGGTCCTGTGACGCAACCTATTCTGCTCTTCTGCAGACACAATGAGATCTTTCTCTGCTGTCTTTCACTCTCCTCTGACTTGCTAGTCAGGCCGTCTGACTGAACCTGGAGGACACTGCTGGCTGAAGAGATCAGAGTTTTGAGTGTTTCTGGTTCCATATGTAGTTCCCTTTTTTTCAGTGTTTTTTTTTTTTTAAACCAAAAAATATATATACTTATTTGTCTCTGATGTTGTCATCTAATCTCTGCAAAAATCAATTTTCATGGCTGAAGCTACCTGCTATTACTGCCTCAGTATTTTTCTTTTAAAAACAGGCTGTCATTTTCAATCAGCGGGTCATTAATTATTGAGCCTCGGCAAGTTGACAAGATGCACGTCCTGTCTTGTGTGCCGGATGAATTATCTGTGGTTACGATGCCGGCCGTACAATGTAACATATCCATGGCTCTTCCTCTCTCCGATGCCATGAGATGGTGGCACTAACCAACAGTTAAGGACAAAACCTCTGTACTCCTAATCAGCTTAATGCTGGCTTATTCAAAGGCCCTCTTTCAGACAGAGCAGCTGCTGTCAGCCAGTTTGAGTAGAGGGTGTGACTGCTGGCAGAGCTCGCCGATGCAGAGAGACCGGTTGGTGATTAACAAATGTCAGTAGACTTTGGAATCTGGGGAGCCCAGTCTGATGGCTTTGTCCTCTGTTGCTCACCAGTGAAGGTCTCCCAGGTGGCTTGGTCATGCTCTCATGCTACTTCTCTTATCCTCCCACCCTTCCCCTTCAGACCTACTCTCCCCCTCCTGCTTCTCTCTTCCTCCTCTCCACCCCTTCTTGTCTACTTCAGGGTTGCAGAGCTCTGAAAAAAAAAGGGAAGTTCAGACATGCTTTGCATTTTTAGATCCTCTTGTGGAACGCAGTTGACAGTTCCTAAAGACGTATTTATTTCTCTGCTGCTTTTTTGAACAAGTATAGCCAATGTGCCACTTGCCCTGACCTCCTCTGTATTTCCTCGGAATGGGGCTCCGGCATTTTTCTGAAAATCTCTTGATGTGAGAGATAATGTCCTCCAGAAATGAAAGGACTAGGCAAAGTCAGACTGGCAAGAGAGTGAGGTGTTTTCTGCTGAGCTGTGTGGGCAGAGGGCTTGGGTACAGTACTGTACATCTGGCAGATAGATTTCTGTCAGCAGCTCTCCAGTGACAGGCTGCCTGCCTTTGAGGAAGAGGATCAGATCTGTGGATCCATGTTGTGTGCTGGCTGAACACCTAAGCACACATAGTCAGCTCCTAAAATGGCTGCCCTTGAAGCTCAGCTCAGAGGATCTGAGCAGCTCAGTGGCTGACTGTTAGAGCCCCAGCTGACTAGATGAAAGCAGTTACACAATCTCACCCATTAACTTGGTGTGGCACGGGGACTGACTGGCTGAAGAGACACAGCCTACACTAAGGCAGATGGTGGTTGTGTAGGAGGCGTTTTTTTCTCCTCGGGCATTCCTCTCCCCTCCTTCTCCTGAAGGATTCTCTTGATATCCATGTCAAGGAACCTGGCATTAGAAGGCAACTTTGTTCAGAGTAGCAGTGAACTGCCAAGAGAGCAGGGTGGGGCCCCTGGTAAGGCTGTAACCTGACCCTGAACAACAATGGAGCCCCTGGCTGCTCAGGGACATGCTGGCAGTTTGGCCTGCTCACATGGAGCTCTCCTCTGGCTGGGTGTGGGACCAGGGCTGACTTCCCAACTATCTAAGGCTGCATAGTGCTTGAAAAGTTTTGGTACTGGTGCCGATACTGGCACTTTGAATTCAGCACCTCTACCAAAATGGTAAGCTGTTGAATAAAAGCTGATTTTGTAATGCAAGAGACGTTTTTTAGGTACTGAATTTTTGCTGTTCCGAACTAAAAAAAGGTAATGTTTGAACCATGTATGAAAGTATGAAATGATTATTTATTTGTTGTTAGTATTATTATTTCTTCAAAATGCAATTTTACACTATAAAAGACAGCCACACTTACGTTTAATCCTAACTGTCAGATTAAAATTATTATCTAAACTGCATTTATGTAAAATGAAATGCAACATTTTTCAAAAGAAGCAACATGTGTCATGAGATTTTTTTTTGCTGTTAAACACAGTACAGCTCTCTTAATAACGCAGATCAAATAAGTCTAAAACCTGCACTCTATTTCTAATTATATGGTAGATATTTATTGTTAATATATTATGTAGACATAAATTATTGCATTGTTTATTCATTAAGCCTGTAATTATTTTATAAAATTTGGTTTCAAGTGTTTGGAAAAGGCTAGTTGATAATGAGCTTACCTACTGAATACAATATCGATCAAGCTCAATAAAATTAAGCTATTGTTTTTAAAGTGGGTATTTAAATTCTAATCAAAAACAGAGCAAACATTGGCATATAAAAGAACACGCATTGAAAGTCAGAATCCCAGAGATGTTGGATATCGCCTCTTTTAGGGGAAACTCCACCCTGCACTCGTAGCTGCTTCATAGTCACATGAACAACACAGAAATCTGATTGCAGACACAGACAATTTTGCAGATAAATCATCACTGCATGCTCTTATATCAACTCTGAATACCACCTTAAGTGCTTCACTGGGTTTTAGGTGTCCCTTGATTTGTCAGTTATTTTCTTGCTGCAAATATTGCACCACACCCCTCTGCAGCTTCAGTGAAATATAGCTGTGCAACATGGACTGTTTTTGTGATACTGTGCACTTACTTTGAGCAAACCAAGAGATCAAGGTGTAGTGAAGCCTGGACAAATTCCTCCTGCCTGTCACAAGTAGCCACCTAAGCCAAGTTAGTAGTCACTTTGCCAATCATCACTAACTTTCAGTTTTATAAATGACAACAGTGAGTCTATGAAAGATGATGTAAGATAAACCATTAAAGTTTTGAAATTTGGCAGCGGATGTTTTCATTACTTTAGAAGTTGGTGCGTGCCAAAAAAGCTCTGACCATCAATACCCAGTCCTACAACTGTCAGCATTTTAGAATAATTAATGATAACAACATTGGTTCTATTTTTTTCATTCCATTCAGTTTTCTCATTTGTACACAATTAAAATGACATTTTATGTCAGCCCATTCCAATCGAATTTGTCCGCGAGGATATCTTTCTCTGTGGACGCTTCATTGAGTCAGTGCTGCACCCTTATTCTAGTAGTGTGAGGGTAAACCTTCCTCAGTCACAGGTTGTTTTTTTAGCCATCACACATGTATAAGCAGCTATTTGCATTAGGTTCTGTCACTAGATGTGCTTGTGAAAGACACCATTTTGCTACAGGTGCAGGTTTTGAGTCAGTAAATCTTGATCCTCCAAGGAATGTAAGTGGGTAGATAGCTAAGCATGATAAAAATATGAAGCAACAATTCACTTTAGGTATGAGTGTCTATTGTGTGGCTTAATAACACTATTGTATTAATGTAATTTAAATAGGATGTTAGTTTTTGTAGTTCTATAATTATGCCTATAACTATACTTAATTGCAAGCAGTAAGTATTAACTCTAATTATGATGGTTCTACACAGTAAAGTGGCACAGGACATCGCATACTGACTTCATAAAATGCATTTGTCTGGTTGTCACTATTGATTTGACATTCAAATGAAGACTGGATTATTATTTTTTGTAAAGTGACTTTATGCTTAATACACAGACACTTTATAAAATATGAAACACAAAATCAGCAAGACTGAAGAGACTTGAGATCATAGTGTACAAGAAATTCTAGACATCTTGCAAAAATGGATCTAAAAATATTATGATGTTGACTGTTTTTTTTTTATAATCAAGACCAATGGATTATACAGAAGTATGCTCAAAGGGTCATGCTTGTAGTGTGAACCATTAATCCTCTTTGAATACAAAATATTCCTGCCTTTGCCAAGCATAATAGACAGATGACCTCTTCCATTTTCCAAATGGAAAAGCGATGTTTAGGAAAATAGTTAGCAGCTCTTGGGAGAATTTGTGTTTTGCTGCTGGTATGTATGTGATGTGTCCTGTTTCGTGATCTGTGTATTACTGAAAGTGACCTCTGCTATGTTGTAGACAATTTTGTTGTGTCATGCCAATGAAACACACAGCGAAATAATTTCTCCTACTGCGACCTTATAGTCAGTAAAGTAGTTTGGCCACGACAAAGTGGTCCTCAATATGTAACCATTTTGAATGGTAATAATACAAAGAATACACAAATCAGTGTGGACAAGAAGAAAAAAAAAGAAAATATTTAAATACTTGTTGTATACTAAATCGTAGATTTTACTGAACACACTGGACGATGCTAATTTGCATTTACATGGAACAAACTAAAGAATATTCTAATCTGACCAATTAAAAGAGGGATTTCAATTAAGGTTTCTTTGTCACAGTATATGACAATGTGCAGAGGCACGCACTGACAAAAGGGAGCCAGCAAGATCTTCAAGATCTTACTGCTGAAATATTCAATGTAGGCATGAATAGTGAAGACTATAATCAAGAAGTGGAAGAAATATGGTACCATCTGGACCTTGCCTATATCAGGATAACCATGCGAGAAAGATGCTTGTAAGGGAAACTACCAAGAGGCCAACAGCAATCTTAAAATAACTGCAGGAATGCATGGTGGGGTCTATGTCCGCTCCATGCATAGAACAACGGTTTTGTGTGTTTGCCACACTTCTGGGCTGTGAGGTAGGGTGGCAAGATGGAGGTCACTTCTCACTTAAATGTGCAATCTAATTATCCAAGAAGATAAAGTTAATCTCTCAGAACTATGTGGGAAATGTCTTCTGGTCTGATGAAATCAAGTTTGAACTTTTCTGATCTTAATTACAAAAGATATGTGTAGTACAGAGCCAACACAGTCCCTGACCCAAATAACCCAGTACCTACTGTAAAGTACAGTATGGTGGTGGCAACGTCATGCTATGGGGCTGTTTCTCCTTAGTGGAGACAGGGCTTCTGATCAGGAAAGATGAGAAATGTATTGCTTCAGACACCAAGGTATTTTGGGAAAAATTCAACCGCTCTCTGCAAAAACCTCAAGTTAACAAAGAATTTTATCTTTAATCATGACAGCGATGGAAAGGCAAATTCCTAAATCCAGCTCTAGAGACTAATCTTAACAGACATACTGCTGCTATCAAAGAAAAGGGTGTTTCTTCTGTCTTAAAGGTAAAATCCACCTTTAAGCACTGTAACATCTATTTGTGGTGTACCTTGCATTTCTGGAACCATTTGTTTATTTATTATTTTCATTCCTGTTGATAAGGTACACAAAGTAGATGGCATGATGTCATGTCAAGATATTTGCAGTACAGCTATGATAGCATTTAACAGCAGAAAAAATCTGCAGCTATCTTAATATAAATGTAAATGTAAGGTTTAGTCGCTACCTGGCAGCAATGAGACATCTTACCAACCAGAGGGTGCAATTGAACTATTTTTAGTAGACAGAGAAAACTGAATATTATGGAAATCAAAAGTAAACATGAAGAGAGCAAGGCGAAGTCTGGTGTGAGACCTTCTCAAGCTAAAGAATGAGTTCATTATAAAAACGATGCCATGTGTATGTACAACACAACAGTGACCCCGATGATGAACAATGTACGTCCGACCCTGGTTAATGAATCCTCTCAACCTACCATCACCTCAGTGTTAGCATAGAGGAGCTGCGATGCACAACAATAAGCGGGATAATCCACGATGAGGCAGCACTCTATCGAAAAATAATGACCAAGGTCATTATTGAATAGAAGACTGTCTCAGAGTGGATTATACTGCATATTACATGGCTTGTAGACCTGCCTCCATACCAACATCAGCACTAAAAAAGAAACGTCAGCACGCAAAAAAACTACTATAAAAAAATTAGAGGGTGGGCATTGCTGTAGTTTTTGCATTTCAAAGTTTACAAGTAGCTCAGTTAGCTAATAATAATATAATGTATTAACATACTCGTAGCATCTTTTTGACACTAGGTGTCACCAGGCAGCTACGTAACTGACTTCTTTCTGTAAATTTAGCTAGCTTGCTAGCCTAAAACACACACAGCAGCAAGGCTTTCTTTGATAAAGCACATTTATTTGTAACAAACAGGTACAGTGATGAGACTGACAGCGGTCTGTTATTCAGATAAAACACACCACAGAATGCTTTAATTGGCCAATACGAATTGTATTCCAGATTGGTGGTTGCAATCAGGAACAAAACTAATGGGATTTTTACTTCTGGAACCCTGACTGCCCAAATTAACTCCGGCCACCTTTCAGCTCTTTTCCATATGGTATGACTCAAGCTGTGTCCATACTATGCTTCTAAGTGAAGAAAGGGAACAAAATAAGTGTATGGCTGTGTGAGACTAGAGGGAAAGTGGATACACCTAAAAAATAAATTCCAACATGCGATCACCAAATAACCCCTAGAATAAACTGAACAGCACAGACTGATGATATATTAACAGTTCAGTCTTCAGTGTGAGTGTGTATTATTTTTTGAATTGAGAAGTGCTCAGTTAATAAGCAACTGTCATATAAACAACCATAATACGTTAGGATTTGCTTTTTACCTTACTTTGAGGTTGCTGTATCCAAAAACTAATTTTATGGTTTTTGATTTCAGCTACTGTACCCATCTCAAAACCAATGTGAATCATAAGGCTTAAAAGCTATATTTTATGGTTGTTTAGACAAAATGACAACTGATTAGAATGTCATGATGAAAGAGCTGTGTAATGATGGCCCCATCATCAGCTTGTGTATTTCTGGCCAAGTCCAAACTGCAGAATAGCCCAAAGACGTAAAGCCTTCATCTCTCTGTTGATTCATTCAGTCTTATTTGAGAGCAGTTGATGCAATCTGACAGAATAGTCTGCTGTAAATACTGGGCTGTGGAGCTGTTCTCCAGCTGTTGCTTATCCCAAGGTAATAAAAATGGGACAAATCAGCCCATAATCCCTCCTCAGTCCCTCCATTGTTCTTAGAATGATGCTATGCTAAAAAATAGGATCTTCTTAGCATTGAGAGTAACGTCAGCATCTGCAGAAATCTCTGTTTTGTGACCCTCTGTGTCAGAGTTTGTTAACAGCCCTAGGATTATATTCATTTTAGAAACTGGAATTACCCTTGTTTTTATGTAAATTTGTGACACAGTATCATGCAGAGTATCACACCATAATGAGACAACATAATATAATATAATATAATATAATATAATATAATAATATTATATAATACAGGACTAGGTAAGTCTAGTTTACCCAGCCTGCTATTGCAGTGTCTCTCCACAGTTCTAGGCTTGACAGATGGTAAGTGA
The DNA here is from genome assembly GCA_900302535.1 of Neoniphon sammara. Classification (NCBI taxonomy): domain Eukaryota; kingdom Metazoa; phylum Chordata; class Actinopteri; order Holocentriformes; family Holocentridae; genus Neoniphon; species Neoniphon sammara. The sequence continues at coordinate 24,157 of OMKZ01025845.1, forward strand.
TCCTTGACAAGGGTTGGTAAAACATGCCAACCACTTTGTGTCACAGCTAGCCAGTGCAACTCCAAAGCAGCAATCACTGAACAGGTACATGTTCTACTGTGGTGTGGTATTTTTTGTCATGAACCTGTGTGTTCATGTGTACGGACATCAAATTAAAAAAGCAAAATGCCATTTTGGCTATTGAAATTAATAAATTGTAAAAAAACAAAACAAAACAAACAAACATATTTTAAAGGAGTACTCCAGTGTTTTGGGCAAAATACCCTTTTGCCAACTTACCTAGACTCAGAGAAGATGTTCGATACTATTTTCATCTCTGTATGTCCACTGGTTTGGTTCCGATGGTTAGCATTTCATGTTAGCTTAGCATAAAGACTTGAAGTCTACAGATGTCAGTAGCCTAGTTCTGTCAAAGTGAAAAAAAAGAAAAAAAAAAAAAAAACTAACAGCAACTCCAAATGTGTTTTATTTATACAATGTATCATGTATTTGAAATGCACATCTTGGAAATTGAAAAAAAAAAAAAAAAACAACAACAAAAAAGAAAAACACTTGGGTCGTTTTAGGAGAAGTTAACCACTGCACATATGTTAATCAGTTATACTTCCTACCATTTAACTTCTCCTAAAATGACTTTCGTTTAAAAAAAAAAAAAAAAATCCAAGACCTGTATTACCCTGTAACACACATGATACACTGTATAAATAAGACAGCTTCAGAGTTTTGTTTTGTTTGTTTTTTTTTTTCACTTTAATGGAGCTAGGCTAGTTGAGATAGACATAAATTCTTTATGCTAAGCTAACACAAAATGCTAACCATAGAAACCGAACCAGCTGGACGTATAGAGGTGACAATAGTATCAAACGTCTTGTCTCAGTCTGGGTAAGTTGGAAAAAGGTGTAAATAAGTATTCCTTTAAGAGCTGAAAAAGAAATGCAAAACAAGTTGTCTACATTGATTACAATTCAAATTTCAGTCACAATATTCATCAATATTTTGCAACCTTTTTGGCTCTCTACTCAAGTAGGGTGCCTTTATATTTGCATTAGGGTGGATGATAGACATTGGTTCTCTGTGCCTGACTCTCTCAGGAAAGCTACTTTCAGTTCTCTGAAGGTTGCAGACAACAACTTAAGGGGTTTAAGCTTGCTCTGAAGCAGAGATGAACTTAGAAGGTACTCATTATCCCAGATGTACAGGGGTCTCGTTGAGAAATTTAGTGCAGTTCACACTTTTTATCTTGTCTGCATGTAGCTCTCACTGGTTGCAGGCATCTTTTTGGGACTGTAACTGTAGGTTACCATAAAACAACATTCCCAGGTACAGAAATTCAGACATTTAATGATTCTCACTTGATGTTGCTGCCAAAGAGAGGCTCATAACAGTAAGTTAGTATGCACAGCAGAATACTTTTGCCTCATAATTAAAGAGGAATCTGGACACTTCATCCTCTTTTCCTCCTCAAAAGTCTGACCTGCTTGATCAGCCCATATATTTTATGTTGATAAGGTGCTGACGTCAGGACCCTTACCAGGCCCTGGATCTTGGTGGGACTACTGCAGCAACCAGTTCATTCATCCCTTGTGGAGGAATAACCATTTGAACACCCAAAGGACTCTTTTAGCACATACTCCATACTCAGTAGCATTTGAAAGGGTCATATCTTTTGCTGTCCCATCTCCTGACTTGCTATGCAGTAAAAGTATTGTCCATCAAATCCGGCATCATTGCTTGATCATTCTTTGCCACTGCAAACAAGCAATACACTCACCAAGTGTGAAGTCAGTTGGATGAACGGTTGTCAAGAAAATCTAAGGACAGACATACAGACAGAGATTCCTCCATTTAAAGTTAGATATTCTCATGTTAGATAACAACATTCAAGGTAGAGGAAGGGGCTAGGTTCACGATGTTGACAGATGAAGCATCACAGGATGAAATAAGATTTTTATCTGCAGAATAGTTCAGTAAGACCTCATCTGACTTCAGTTCTTGAACTTTTGGGGTCTCCTCTTTAGAAACAGTGAATCTCCCCAGTGTTATATATTCCTTGAATTGCAATTGTGCTTGCAGATTAAAATCGTCAGGAGGGAAATAGAGCGCTACCACAGTAACCCCTAGGACTTGAGTTCAGTTGTGTTTGTTGGAGCTGGAGTCACCACAATAGCTCTGACCATATTGAACTGCCTTGGCATCTATTTTATGTCCCACGAACCGCAAAGCTCTTCAGTGAGCATTCTGCAAATGTTTGTCTTTAGTTTGAGACTTCAAACCAGAGTGTTTCCCATTCTTTCCAGTGTCTTATCAAGGTTCTTCAAGGGAGGCTCTGTTGTTGCTCTGGTAACTACAATGTCATCTAAATATACAACAACCTGGGTTTTCCCCTGGAGGACCTTCCATTGGTCTCTGGAAAATAGCAGGGGCTGATGCTCCAAATAGTAACCTGCTTGCGAATGTCCCCCTGGTGTGTTAATAATCCTGTATTTCTTGGAGTGGCCCATCTAATGATATTTCTGTGGATCTTATACGACTCATGCCAAATTTTGGGGATTATTTCCCGTTAACCAATGTAGATAATAAATCCTCCACTTTGATTTTGGAGCACTGCTTCAAGGTAGATGACATTTGCAGTGTGTGATCTACACTCATCAGTATTAGCAGTCACATTAGTGGTTGCTTTGAAACCTTTTAGGGTGTTGGGCTACGTTTTGAACACATCCTTGTTCTTTGAGAGCACATGCTCAAGTGTCAGGTTTCGGTATTTTGTTGCTTAGAGGGAACCCTGGACTCGGGATCCTAAAATGCAGTGCAGTTTGCGCAAATGGCTTTTTTGATTTGTACTCTTTTGTTGTTTTTTATCCCATTGTTGTCTATTATGACAAATACCTAGGAATTCAGGACTTGCGGGGTCTTGTTCATACTCATAATTTTGACAGGTTAAGCATAGGGCTTCAGCTAGGTGACTATACAACGTGATCTTCAAGAATTGCAGTGTTATGTTTCACTTACAGACTTGAATTAACATTTTGGCCTGGCATGTGCCCATAGGATGTAACAGTCTCATGATTCTTCCATTTTTTTCCCCCTGTAGGTTTCCCTGATTTTCCAGGGAGTGCGCCCCTGTCTTAATTATGGAGGTATTGCAGTGTGATGGCTGTGACTTCCGTGCAGAGTCATATGATGACTTGAAGACCCATATACAGGAAGTGCACACTGCTTTCCTGCAGCCTGCAGATGCAGATGAGTCTGACTCTCTGAAAGATGAGGATGAAGAGGAGGAGGAAGAAGAGGAATATGATGATAAAGATGACAAGGATTACATGCCTCCTAAAGCTGGAATGAGTATGGCTACCATATTGCTCTAGATGTTAAAACTTTGTTGAGGATTGAAAAACATTTTATTTTTCAAGGAATTCTTCAGACAATAAAGCTCATATTCTCATTTACCGATAAACGCTAAAAAATAAGTTTTCAATCAAGATTTAGCTTTGTCAGTCATTTTTGTTCAGCAATATAAAGACTGAATAATATTCACACAAAGCTGTTACTGGTTGTTTTATAATATGACAAGAGTTTTGATACTATGTAATATTATTTTTGAGAAAAAAATCTGAGATATTTTCTGTTTTTTAGGCCCTAACTCCACAGACAGTTCCAACCAAACATTACAAAAGCAGACCCCTGACTCCCTCCTGCCGTTTTACCAGTGCAAGTTCTGTGTCCGTTACTTCAGATCAAAGTCCTTCTTGAAGAACCACACCAAAAAGGTGCACGATGTTGTAGAGGAAGATTCAGATGCAAGTACCTCCTCACAGACGTCGAAACTTCCCGGCTACACCATCATAATGCACAATGACCATTCGAAAGTGTATTCCTGCCAATATTGCACATACAAGTCTCCACGCAAAGCAAAGATAATGAAACACCAAATAATGTATCATAACAAAGTTCCTTCAGAAGGCACTGGAGATCCTTCAGAATATACTGAGGCCGGAGAGGAATCTGATTCAGCCACTGGATTTGTCAAGGGAACATTTGCCTGTGAATGGTGTGACTATCAGACAGACAAGAAGGATAGCTGGACTAATCATGTGGTGAAGGAGCACAGTGACAAGGTGAAGATAGTTTCCTGTGTTGAGGAGCTAGAAGGGGAGGCAAGTGTACGCTCCCCCAAGCCAGATTCTCCATCCTCTCCCAGAAGCCCACCTAGATCAAAAATGTCTTTCAATGATGTAAGTGGAAATGAGGAGTCCATAGAGGAAACATCGGAAAGCACTCTGGGGAAGTCAGCTGCTGGCATCTCATCATTTCAGTATGCACAGATGAAGGCAGTAACACCGAACAGTACAGGTTCCTCCATTTTGTCTAAGAGGTTTGCTTCAGCTGATGCCTCCAATTCTGTCATTGAAATGGATGCGAGCTTACTTAATGAAGAAGACTCTAGGAGCAGCTTGGAAGATGATGATGAAGAGCTAGGTGATATAGATGATCCCAGCTACACTGGGACCCTGTCAGCTGATGCAAAGCAACTTTTGTCCGATGAGGACAACAAATTGCTAGAGACTAAAGGAATACCATTCAGAAAGTACATGAACCGTTTTCAGTGCCCCTTCTGCTCCTTCCTTACCATGCACCGGCGGAGCATCTCCCGCCACATTGAAAACATTCACCTCTCTGGTAAAACCACTGTGTATAAATGTGATGAATGCCCATTTATTTGTACCAGCCCTCTCAAACTAGGCACACACAAACAGAGCCACAGTTCCTCAGATTTGGAGACGATGGACCTAACAAGTGATAGTCCAGAACCTCAGAATGACACTGCTGTAGAGCCAGTTAATGGGGGTAATGTAGGTTCCAAAGTCAATGGAAAAAAGTCAATTAGCCCAGTGAACGACCAGCAGAACCCTCATCGCTGCACACTATGCAGCTTCTCTACCACCACACTGAAAGGCCTGAGGGTTCATCAGCAGCATAAGCACTCCTACTGTGATGACCTACAGCCCACTGTCTTTGAAAGCCCATTGACTGACCAGCCAGACTCTGAGGCTGACACTTCTCCAATCTTTTTACAAAAAACCCAGACCTCCATTCTAGGACTTGCCACCAAAAAGCCCTTAGTAACAGGGAAAAGAGCCAGGAAATCCATTAATGACTTGCCTTTGGATTTGTCCTCAGTTAAGAAGAGAACTAGAATTGATGAGATTGCCAGCAACCTTCAGAGTAAGATAAGCCAAAGCCAACAGGACATGATAATAAATCTAGATGAAATGGATGATGAAGAAGAGGGAGAAAATCACACTAGTGCTGATAAAGAGGGCAGCAACCATGACAGCAAAAACCCTGTCTTCACTTATAGCACACAGCAGCTTCATGTAAGAGAATCAGCCATCTCTCATGAGGGACGCAGAATAGGGAAAAGGAAAAGCAATCCTAAGTCAAAACCTAGGAACATTCCTATTTCACTGACTCTCTCGGATGATAGTGAAAACATCTCTGCTGATACAAATGAGCTCCAAGACCAGAGTAACCAAGACAATAGGGACACTTTCCAGGAGAATGCAGAATATTCCGAGGAACCCGGAACTGCTCGTTTCTACTGTAAACACTGTGATTACCACAACAAATCAGCCCGTAGTGTCAGCACCCATTACCAGAGAATGCACCCCTACATAAAGTTCAGCTTTAAGTACATCCTGGACCCTGAGGACCAGAGTGCTGTCTTCCGCTGTCTGGAGTGCTACATTGAATACACAAATTACAATGATCTGCACCAACACTACATGGATCACCACCCTGAAGCGAGCAATGTGCTCAACTTTAACCAGCCAAATCTGGTATATATGTGTCGCTTCTGTTCGTACACAAGCCCCAATGTCAGGAGCCTCATGCCCCATTACCAAAGAATGCACCCCACAGTAAAAATCAACAATGCCATGATCTTCTCCAGCTATGTTGTGGAGCAATCCCACAAGAGTGGTGAGTCACAAACACTGAGGGAAATACTGAATTCTGGGCCCAAGAATTTCAACTCGGCCACCTCCACCCCCAGATCTTCCTCCAGCCCAGTGCTGAAAACTGTCTCCAAGACCCCTGAGGCCAGTGCTGAGACAGAGGCTCTGAAAGAAGCCATGGGTGGTAATGTTGTGGTCTATGACTGTGATGTGTGTTCCTTTGCCAGCCCCAATATGCACTCTGTATTGGTCCACTATCAGAAGAAACACCCAGAGCAAAAAGCGTCTTATTTTCGTATACAGAAAACCATGAAGGTCATCTCAGTTGATCGGCCACAACCTCCTGCCAACTCTTCATTTAACCTAAGCATCACCACACCTCCAAAGTCATCAAATGCTACATTGTTTGGATCTGATGAGGAAATCTACTACTGTAAACACTGTGTGTACAGCAACAGATCTGTTGTTGGTGTACTGGTCCATTATCAAAAGAGACACCCAGAAGTAAAAGTGACAGCAAAATATATCAAACATGGTGCTCCCACTCCTGGATTGATGAAATTAATGGATGAATTGCAAATTGCAGCTCCCAAACAGTTTATGAAGCAGTTTCACAATAATGGATACGATGGATCTAACAACTCAAGTCCTAAGGCTGGAAGTGGAGAGAAAGGTGAGGCTGAGATGTTGTTCTTTTGTCAGCACTGTGATTATGGCAACCGTACTGTAAAAGGAGTGCTTATTCATTATCAGAAAAAGCATAGGGACACCAAGGCCAATGCTGACCTTGTACGTCGTCACACTGCAGTTGTCCGGAGTCAGCGTGAGCGTGCTCAGATGGTTCAGTCTGGCAGTGTTTCTTCTGCCATGACACCAGCCCCTGCAGACCCTGAGACCTCCACAACTCTCCGTTCACTAAAGTGCAGACACTGTTCCTACACATCTCCGTATGTCTATGCCCTGAAGAAACATCTGAAGAAGGAACACCCTACTGTGAAGGCCACGGCCATGACCATTTTACACTGGGCATATCAAGATGGTATCCTGGAAGCTGGCTACCACTGTGAGTGGTGCATTTACTCCCATGCAGAACCCCAAGGCTTGCTGCTCCATTACCAAAGACGTCATCCTGAGCACAATGTAGATTACACATACATGGCCAGCAAGCTATGGGCAGGGCCAGAGACAAACCAGCAAGGGGGCAACTTGGACACTAAGCATTACAGATGTAGAGACTGTGCATTTGAGGCCTGTACAATATGGGATATCACTAGTCACTACCAAGCAGTTCACCCCTGGGCCATCAAAGGGGATGAATCTGTGCTTTTGGATATCATCAAAGGGAATAGATCACCTGAAAAGGCTCACCAGTCAACACCCAAAGAACTTGCACCTTTCAATTGCCAGTCTGTTGAAGATGATGGAGCGCTTGTCATTGCCACCCCACCACAGGAAAGCAACCCCCATCCTACCCACCCTCGTCTTTCCATCTCTAACAATCCATATCAATGTACTGTATGTCTGTCAGAATACAACAGTCTCCATGGCCTCCTTACTCACTATGGGAAGAAGCACCCAGGCATGAAAGTAAAAGCTGCAGATTTTGCACAGGAGGCCGACATCAACCCTAGTTCCGTTTATAAGTGTCGTCACTGTCCCTATGTGAACTCCCGCATCCATGGAGTCCTAACTCACTATCAGAAACGGCACCCGTTAGTGAAAGTAACTGCAGAAGACTTTGCTGATGATATAGAGCATATTGCTGACTTAAATGATGGAGATGACAAGTGCAAAACTCAAAGGCAGGGCTATGGTGCATACAGATGCAAAATGTGCCCGTACACACATGGGACACTGGAAAAACTCAAAATCCATTATGAAAAATATCACAATCAGCCAGCCTCTGATATGTTCACTCCTTCTCTTACAAATTTTTCCTCCAGCAAAGAAACAGAGCCAGTAGCTGAATGTAGTGCCAGTAGTATATCAAGTGCAGCTGAAGTCCAGGAGGTCAGCGAATTGGACCTTGCTCTCTCCCAGTTTCCCGCCAGTAAGACAGAAAAACACGCTGTCTTTAAGTGTCAGCTCTGCAAATACTTTTGCTCCACAAGGAAAGGCATCGCCCGCCACTACCGTATCAAGCACAACAATGTCCGTGCTCAGCCAGAGGGTAAAAACAATGTCTTCAAATGTGCTCTGTGCTCATACACAAACCCTATACGCAAAGGCCTGGCAGCACACTACCAGAAGCGTCATGACATTGATGCCTATTATACTCATTGTTTGGCTGCTTCCAAGACGTTGAGTGACAAGCCTAATAAAGTGATTGCACCCCCATCGTCAGAGGGAGACTCTTCAGAAATGAACGAAGACCTACGTCTGGCTGTGGAGAGGCGAAAGTGTTCACTTTGTGCCTTCCAAGCCTTCAGTAGGAAAAGCATCGTCTCACACTACATTAAACGCCACCCAGGTGTCTTCCCCAAGAAGCAGCATGCTAGCAAGCTCGGTCGCTACTTCACAGTTATCTATGCCAAAGAACCCGAGAAAATCACTGTCAGTGCAACGGTAGAGGAAGACAAGGAAGTGTTGGATGTTCAGCTCGAACCTGAGCAGGACAGAGAGGTTGAATGGCTGCCATTCAAGTGTCTAAAATGCTTCCGGTTGTCCTTCAGCACAGTCGAGCTGCTCTCTATGCACTACAATGACCACCACAGCAATGACTTGAAGAGGGACTTTGTAGTATCGCCCAATCCTGGGGAGGAAGGTTCAGAGCTGTACCAGTGTTCTCACTGTGAGCTGAGGTTTCTGGCTCTCCCAGTCTTGGCCAAACATCTGATGAACCACAATGAGGAGTTCCAGAAGAGAGCCATGAGGCAGGAGAGGAGGAGGCAGCTACTCAGCAAACAGAAGGCCTCAGAACTTCCTGAAACCAAGCCTGAGAAGGTAAATAGTAACACTATTGCACGGAGCCATCTGTTGGAGACTTGTTACCTGATAGAATAAGGGTTAAATTCTCTAAATGAAAATAAATATGATTAGTATGTATCATTTTCAGTACTCCTACATTTTCATACCAAAAGGTATGAAATACTATGCAGTAAACTAGTTCTTTGTGTCAATTCCTGTTCTCTTAATAGGAGAACCCTGTGAATAAAGCCCCTATAGGATTCAGGTGTAATTTCTGCGTGGAGGTGCACCCCACCCTTCGAGCCATCTGCAACCACCTTAGGAAGCATGTCCAGTATGGAGAGGTCAAAGAGGGACATGTCAAGGTAAACAGAGTGGCATTTAATTTGAAATGGGTTTTATACATGTTTTCCGCAGTCTGTCTTTTCGTAATGGGAGATTTGCTACATGTATTATGTAAAGTATCTATATATTAATGTTAAATATTTAAAAATGAACTTTTTTTTTTATTTTTGTAACATTTTGAAAGTTTCATCTATCTAAAATTCAAGAGGTATTGAATGGAGTTGTTGGATATTTTTAAAAATCTATAGATATATCATGTACTTTAGCAGCTACCTTGTTGGACAGATAAAGCAAATGAACAATATATGCCATTTACTGCAATTTTTGATGAATTTATATCCACTCATTTAATATGAGTAGATCTTAAATAATATTTTAAGGCCTGCTTGTTCTATTTCCACCGGTTCAGTCTTCCACAGTAACTCCCACCCTTCAGACAAATCTGGCTCTGCAGTGGTCTGTTTTACTGGACATGGGTTCTGTTTCCCATTTTGTTTATTACTAACGGAGGCTCCTGGGTAGACAGTCTGTCAACTTCCCCTAGAGAAAACAAGTAATGCTGTCCCATTGTAGGAGAGGGGGAGGAGTGGAGGACAGAGTGGTGAGCCATAACTTTTAGGGCAGCGGCGGGTAACCATTGGACATTAGTATTCCACTGAGGTTCCCAGTGACTAAGAGAACAGGCCTAAGGATCCAACGCCTCACCCAAATGGAGGCCTGGTTCTTCTGTCAGACACTCAGTCTATCTTTTGTATATGTTAGATGAGCTGGTTCAGGGCCTCTGAGAGTGATATAGGAAAGGCATGCATTCATGTTGCCAACTGAGACCAGTAAATAAACAGTAGAGATGGTGAGCTGCCTCTTAGAAAGGGTTATGATGTTCACTTTCTAGGTAGCTTTAATACATCATTTTATATGTAATTGTTTTACTGTTGTATCAACCTTTGGGCAAAATTGTTATCTAATGTGGCATTATGGAGTCATGGCCCTTTTCCTGCACGGGTTAGGGGTTAACTGTAAGCACTTTGGATAAAGGCATCCACGAAATGGAATATTTATACTAAAAATTGAGGGAGAGGGTGACAAATTAATGTTGTATTTCATAATATCAAGAACCCTGTTTTAATTCTAGAACCTAGAATGGTTTCCTGCAGCTGAGTGAAGAATGGGCTGACAGTGCAGTCAGGGCAGACAGGATGGCAGGGTTGGGCCTGTGGATGCCACATCTTATTTATGGCTGTATGAAGTGCAGGGTCAGGTCCTTCCACAGAAAGAATGAGCTTCCTAGGGGCAATAAAAAGTCATGGTGTTTGTCTGTCTACTTGTGATGACTGCAGGAACCAGCCTGTACTCCTACAAATGAAGGAGGACGTGTGGTCTGCAGTTGGGTAGCATGGAATAGGTGGAGAGGGGTCTAGTCAACACTTAGTTAAATTTTGCCATAGAGAGGAAAGTAAGGTGAGCAGGAAAATTACCCATGAAGACCAGACTGCATCTGTTTTAGCAGAGAATCAACCCACTGTCTTCATTTTTGATTTCAGTGCCAGTGTAATATTTAGTTCCTTTGAGTGTCTTTAAGTTATTATAATAGTTTTGCACCTGCTCCATAGTGTAGAACATTTCCCAATACCTTGTTGCTTATTGGCCAACAAGTTAAAATGACAAAAAGGCTAAACTTACCGCTGTCTTGATAATAAGCTCTCTAATTGATGTTTGCTATAATCAACTATTTTGTTCCATCTCATATCATTGCTGGTAGATGTGTGTCTAGGCAAGCTGCTGTGTTTTAACAGCCATCTCCATTATTGATTGGAATAGGTAGATATGTATCTTCTCATTTCTTTTATCTTTGATTTAGCGTAATCATAAGCTAGTAATCAGACCTTTCTGTGGCTAATCATGAGCCTGCCTGTTAGATACATTTTATTAATTAGTTAGAATAAATGCTGGTGGGCATTAGATGGGGTTTGGTGCTGTGCTGATATAGTGCACTGTTTTTAAAAACTTTCTTATGGCATTTCTACTGGAGTTAGATGGCAGAGATGATAGTGGAAAGTTGAGAGAGAGTAGGTGATGGCATGCGACAAACATCCTCGGCATGATTCAAACCTCTAATATTGTGGTCACTTGGAATTTGCCTTCGCCAACTGAGCCACCAAGACAACTGCTATAGTGGAGCTTTGTAACAGTGGGATGAACACTTTACTTTTTCCTCACAACTTCATTGCAATGTAGTCCAGATAAGAAATACGGTATAATCACATCCTCAAGGTTATAATGGACAAACACGGCGAGGATACTGAATATCTGAGACACCTCCTCTTTGTTTTGCAGCAGGAAGTCAGTGAAGTCCCCCTGACCCTGCCTTCAGAGAGCATAACTAATGGTGAACTGGACGGGAATGAAGCAGCTGCTGCAGAAGCTGATGGCCTGGAGACCAACGCTGCTACGACGATGGGCCCACCGTCGGTCTCCGCAGGCGCTGATGTTGTTGCTGTTGCCATGGAGACAATGGAAGCACGGACGGATGGTGGAGCAGGAAGAGCAGCGGCGCTTGTGGCTGCGGCGAGGGCAGTGGTTTCAGGGAGCCAGCTGAAGCAGCGTTTAGCAGCGGGGGGTCACCCGTGTGCCCAGTGTGACCGGGTCTTCATGTCCATGCAGGGCCTGAGGTCCCATGAGAGGAGCCACTCGGCCATGGCCCTCTTCAGCAGGGAGGACAAATACAGCTGCCAGTACTGCCAGTTTGTCTCACCCTTCAGACACAAGTGAGTAAAAGGGTCCATGATTGATGGTTTTAACACTGTAACTGCAGTGCCTTCTGTATGTAGAATAATACTTTATAAATTAGTAGATGTAGCTCTTTTGCCCCAGTTAAACTCACATATGCAACAGACAAATATGTTTTCCTAGTAAGGCTTATATATGTATTTTAAAACTTTCAACCATATATTTCTTACCAGTCTCATTCAACAAATCAGCTGGATGTTAAGCTCCTTTTATACAGAGCACATTTTTACATCATATTCTATATACCCTATCAAAATTCCTTTGAATTTTCAATCTTTTCAAAGATGTCCTGCCTCCTAGGAGACGGGCCGAGGAAGACAAACATTAGAGCAAGACAGACATTTTGGTAGTGTGATTTGTTTTATCCATCGCTGAGAGACAGAGACGGAGCGAGGGAGAGAGACAGAGAGAGAGAGAGAGAGAGAGAGAGAGAGTCCTCATCTCCTCTCAGCTCCCGGGTGTAATCCCTCTGTACTGTATGTGCCCTGACCCAGAAAGAAGCCGCATTCCCATGCCACCTAGGAGGCTGGCATTAAAAACACCGCCACCGTCCCCACAGGCACTCACACACTCATTCCCACTAGGGGATTGTGGGTAGATGAGTTCACCCCACGGTTCCCTGTTCTGTAGTCATTGGAAATGTGCTGCTGTTGTTTGTAGAGTAAACAGAATCAAGCGCTTAGATGCTGCTGAAAATCCTGCTGTTGAAATCATCAAAGTGGTTGTTGTGGAACATTAGTAGATCTCTCTCTCTCTCTCCCTCTCTCTGTCTCTCTCTTTCTCTCTCCCTCCCCTGTACTCTATTCTTGTCACTGTCTCATTCACTTTGTTTTCTCTCTTTATCTGCTATCCTTTTGTCCTCATTTCATCTATCTTTCTTCTTTTATCCTCTTATCTCCTATCCTCGCCCCTTTCGCTCCTTCTGTTTTTGTATATTTTCTCTTATCCCCAGTCTGGACAGACATGTGCAGTCTCACCATGGGCACCACAAGCCCTTCAAGTGCAAGTTCTGCCCCTTTAAATCTTCCTACTTGAGTCGCCTGAAGAGCCACCTGCATAAAACACATGCAGGTAAACAAACATGAGTGCGCATGCATACACACACACACACACACACACACACACACACACACACACACACACGCATTAAATCACTTCTTACAGCTCTCTCCATGACTAACAAGGCAGTCCAGGGCCAGAATAGCAGCCCTGTTTATCATCTTCCATATAATGATGCTGTGCTTGATTTAGCTTATCCAGCAAAATGCAACCAGTGAAATGGCTTGAGAAGTACATTCACCGCTCGACGAGCATGCTGGGTGCACCAGATTAAGCACATCTAAAAGAGTCACTGCTATTTTGATCCAGATCTCATAACAAATAGCCATAACGAATGTCTTTAACAAGGTGGCCTGTTGACCTTAGAGGGTTTTTTTTGTCATTGTAAGATTGTATGTTCTGCTAAATTTGGAGGTACCAAACAAGCCGTAACACTGCAGTTTCGACAGAGATTGTTCAAGGGATATGATTTGAAATTTTCAGCCTGCTACAAAGTTGAATGGTGCTCTTGTTTGATGTGATTCCTTGCTTCAGATGGTTTGTCTTTTTGAAGAAACCAGACGGCAGCGATTGATCATACAAGCAAATGCAAAAAAAAAAAAAAAAAAAAAAAAAAAGAAGCTCCACCAGCATGATAGATACATGAGAGAAAGAGTGAATTGTTCTTTAGAAATGACGATATAGAAGACCCCATTTAAAAAGCCATTTTGAATACTCTCATCTTTCTGATTGGAGAGAACAAGGAATAGCAGTCAGATTTAACAATTGCTGCGCATAACCGACACAAACCAAGATCAATTTAGAGTTGCAATTGCAAAGTGGGGTGCGATGTTTTTGTAGGTGTTCATTTTTTTTTTCTTTATCAAAACATCATGTACCCTCTGTTGGGCATTGAATCTCATCACTGTGTCTCAGTTCTTTGCCTTTGTGCACTTGATTGTGTAGCCTGAGTATTATGCTGAGAGTGGTGTGTGTGCGCTAAGGAATCCATATACCCCATGGCATGTGAATGCTGCATCCCTCGATTAGGTATTGAAGTCATTCAAGCGTAGAGCAAAAGAAAATGATTGCCAGACTACTTGCTGAATGTTTGTAGCTAGATTGTTTAGGTGGCTATAAAGATAATCAGTTTACCACTGGATGGGTCCCTTGACTGGTGATCATCAAAAGTGTCAGAAGCATAAATTTGAAGAAAGACAGATTCTTAATGTTTTGTAGCCTGAGCCATGACTGGGATATGTATTTAATAATTTGTACATCAGCACTTAGTAACTGTCTTACTCCAAACAACCTCTTCTTGACTGTAATGGTTCAATCAGGAAACCATCTCATCATGAATTTATAGTAAGATTGTAATACAGTCATATTTGGTGTTAATGGCTCTGCTCCTCAGGGTGCTCCCTGCATTGGGTTAAGCAAACATACTCAAGAGTAGCGGGAAGCAAAATTCTATGAACCACCCGTGGATACATACAAAACTGAAGCAAAGTGTTTGCCAGCACCACACAGTGGCAGCAGCAGCAGCAGTGTGAGCAGCACAAATGAATGGGAGTGCCACAATTACAAGTCAAAACAAGGTGACATATGTGTTACAGATAGGCCCAGAGGGAGACTGCCTCATTTGTGGGAGACGGCATGTGTACCTATTCTCAGCAATAATCTCTTTGTGCATTTCACGTAATAGTCAAAACCACGCACTGATGCCACTTCCTACAGGTGAGCACACATACAAGTGCTTGTCGTGCCCCTTCTCCTCGATGACCATCAGCCAGCTGAAAGAGCACTCTATGAGAGACCACGGTGAGGCCCTGACCCTCCCCAAACTCCGGGCTGCTACCCAGGCTGCTCATGCCTCCCTCAGGCCCTCCAGGCTGGCCACTGACACAGAGCAGACTCCCATAGCCCCTGATGGTAAGAGATCTAGCATAATGTAATTTTAATAAACCATCTTTGAAATAGAGTCTCATGTAAGCGCTGTCTCATCCTAGACCTCATATGATGGGCTTGTTGGGCTAGATTTGTGCAAGGCTGAACATTAAAGCAAAATCCATCCTAATGCAAAATTCCGTATTTTTAAATGATTCCATCTGTGATGTCATCAAGTAAGAAGACTTTTTAAAGCTGCTTCACTGACAGGCTAGATTTGGGCAGCTAACTTTGGACACATAAAATTTTCTTTCAGGGCTTTTACAACCAAATTGGTTTTCTTTCATACTGGTAATATTTCTGAAACAGATACTGGATTTGTGCCCCCGGAAAATCACCAGGTAGTGTCAGTGTCAACAAAGTCTGGGTTCTACTTACCGTCTTACAGTCAGCTTTGGGAGAGAGTTGTTCATATGTACAGACTATCAGAGACTGTGGGTGTTAGCGTAGGTTAATTCTGTTTCGGTTTGGATAACTGGCATTGTATTACTCCTACAGGTAGATAAAGATAGATAAAGACAGGTAGACAAAGATGAAAGATATAACAGATGTAATATATAATGTGTCACAGTCATAACATGACTGGGACAAAATCATGGCTTGTAATAAATGCACCAATGCAATTGGCATGCAGCATTCCCACAGATGTTAAGACTTGCTCACCTGTCTCCAGCTATTCCCGAGTTCAGTATCTGACAACTAAAACTTTCTTTTATGTTCACTGTATGACACTGTAGTGAGCCATTTCTTTGATAACTTTCTTTGCAGTCACACAGGCAGCTTCTCTTTAGTCTGGCGCAGCATTTAACTCCTTTAGGTGTTATGCCATGTTTTTAGGTGCTTCAGTGGCTGTGAGGCTGCTGTTCTAGATTCCAGAATGTTCTTGGCAGTAGCTGTCACCTTGCTGCTGGAGCTGTGGAATCTTCCCTGGAGGTGAAGCAGGGCAGAATTCCTCAATGCACCAACCACCACTGTCAGCTGTGCCCTACCAAGACAAATGAAGCATTGAGAAAGAGCAGAGCAGACATATTGAATGTCTCTCTATCGTGCCAAACTTGCTACTTTGAATTTAATGTCTGAAGCTCCGGGGATTCAGATATTTGCAGTTGAAGAAAGAGAGTTTGTCATCCTCATGCTTTTCTGACCGTGAAATGCATTTAAAAAATATTATTGCTTGGTTGCTTCTTTGTAGCAGCCGTGTTTACTTGGATTCCTTGAAAGTTGTTTGAAATATAGCTCGCAGATTTTTTTTAAACGGATGCACCTGTAGCTTTTAATCAAGTGCTTTGAGAAAAACCCAGTCCTTGTTGTTATTTTATGCTACATTTGTCATAGTTTTTTTTATGCCATATTTCTGTGCCCCCCATATGCAACCCATGTCCTTATATAGGGACCTCGAATTTTAGCTTTGCTGTGCCCTATATCTCGTTTCCCTATTGTCCACAAATCTGGACCCCTTTTTGCTCCCAACTGGTGGTATCCATAGCAACATCTGCTGAAGTCATCAACAGAGTTCGGCGGTGGACACAAAGACCCCTAGCCATGCCCACAAAGACTTCCGGCCACGCCCACCTTCAGCCACGCCCACAGTTAGGTGTGGTTAAGTTTAGGGTTAGGATGAGGTAGGCATTCATGGAGGTGGGCGGTCTTGGACGTTTGCAGGTCTTTGTATCTGCCGTTACACCCCACCCAAAGTAACTAAAAAATATATATATAGCATCGAGCTCTCTGAAAATATTTTACTGTTGGGCCACAAACAAAAGTAGCCAAGGTGAGATACTATATGAGATTTTAATGTTGACATTTTCATTATCATTATTATTATTATTATTATTATTATGTTTATTTATTTATTTGTTGTTGTTTTTTGTTTTTTTTTCAGTTTACAACATTTGTAGTTTGGTATGACATGCTAATTTGGGATCACGTCATTACACAGTTAATCATGCAGTACTTGTGCGAGGACAGTGGGACTGTCTGGATCTGTCTCAAACCAAGAACGGTTTCTACCTCCTTGCTCCCAACAAGGAAACTTCCTAATAAGGTTCCTTGTTTGACTGTTGGTAGCAAAGTTTGGGACTGCCTTCCTAGGCAACATTATATCACAACAAAGGCAGTAGAGTTTCACTGGGCAATGAGGCACTGTTTTGTACTTTTGAATTCCAGGGCCACGTCTAATCAGTAACAGTAATTTCAGCAGTTTTCCAAAAACATCTGATTGGACTAAAATTCAATTGTGAGATTATATATCAATAATTTTCATGTAAAATGTATTATAAATGTCAGCAGTATGTTATTTTTCACAAGTTTGTGTTTTGGAAAAAAATTTCTCAACTATTAACTGCCACCATCCACCATTAATTTGGAGAAATGTCATTCTTCTTCTACTTCTTTGTTGGCATTGTCAGGCATTGTGGGATTTCCTATTCTGAGGAGCCACTGTATGCTACCTTCAAAATAAAACAAAGACACCTTAGAAGGAAGCTGCCTATGTGTCCCATCTGAATGACACTACAACCTTAAAAGTTCTACTTCCTACCTAGAAATTTCACCTTGTGTTTGAGTCAGAGCCAATGTAAGCAGCCATCTCTTGAGCCTCGTTTTAAGGTATGCGGAAGGTTGGCACTGAGATGCACTGCTGAAGGTGGTGTGGAGCACTGAGAACCATAGTATATTCGGCTATGGATTGATTTGACCCCCAAATATTTCTCGTAATTGTAAAGCCTGAGGTGTACTCTTTAATGCTTATACTGACGTGATGCATTTTCAGAGACACAGCTTCCTCTGTCCAGAGCTAAAAAAGTTGCTAAATGGAATCACTGCAGACTGTCATGCTGCACTGTTGCTTTGTCACTGCTGTTTCTGCAGTGTTTGTGCAGTGCAAGGTTCCTGCATTGAAATAAACAGTTTCAAATGATATGAACGGGTGACTTGTGCTGTGCAGTAAGAGGCAATGTGAGTGCAAGCCTTTTTCTTCACCTAATGTAGAAGGCAATTTTAAAATTGTACATTTTATGTGACAGTATAAACCATAGGTCATAGGAGTATCCCACCTCTAGCTTCTGCACTCCATTATTACACCTGAGCAGAGTTGGCCTTCATCCATTCACGAAAACACATCCCCGCCATTCTACAGAATTTTGCTTCCATCTGCCATCTTCTCTGCATACATCTCTAGTATACAGAGAAGATATTACAAGCATGAATCAACTGTGGTTTTATTTGATTCATATGAATTCTTTTGCCTGTTCTGCAAAAGTGAGAAATTGGATCACAAGCATTTTAAAAAGTCAAAGAAAAGTCTTTTTTTTCCCCTTGCCTCCTCATGCTCTGAGTGCTGAATGAGGCATTTTTCACATGGATAGATATTCTATTAGTGTCACTGTGGTTTATTTATTGATGTGGTGGAGCCTCAAAGTAGGACGAGAAGATGAGCTTGCTCACTGATATTATAGACTGTTGAGAAAGATGGAATGAGAGAGGGAAAGAGGTAGGGGAGGAATGATGACGGTTACAGTTACACTTCTTTTTCTGTGAGGGGGAGGGGACATATGCTGTGATCACAGTTAAATTCCCAGTAGTCCAATGATGGTGTCTCCTTTAGAGGGGCAAAGTTCATCTGCTGTCTATCACAAATGAATGGCCCTCCTCTTATCGTAATATATCTACTTTTTTTTCTTTTTAATGACACATTGGGACAGTTTACATAAATAGAGGAGACAGATTTATAGATTTGGAGAACATTTGGAGAAACTCTAGCTAATTTAATCAGCTTGACTATTGCACCATGCCCTGGAATGACTTTAGCTTCTGGATTACAGGAGCTCTTGTGGGTTCAAATCCCATGCCCAAATTTTGAAATTCTGAAAATTACCCAGGTGCCCTTAGTGTCCAAAGAAATTGTTTTAATTATTTATGAATTGTGGGTTATGGTTAGAGTTTGCTTTCCATGTAAGAAAATTATTATTTTTATTAACTTTATTTAACTTGTGTTATCTGAACAGCATTACTTTTTCACTCTTTTTTCTCCTGCTCTTTTTGTTTTGTCTGACCCTTGTATGTTATAGTCAATACCAAGTCAAACAATAGCTTCTCCTTGTCCACATACACATCATACTAAAACAAACACCAAATCTCTCTCTGTTCCACTGTCTTCTCACAGAGCCAGCGTACCTGGAACCAGCGGATGTTCGTCAGCAGCTCAGCCATTACCAGCTGGCCTCCCGTAGTCAGATGTCTTCCGGCACAACACCTGGCGGCTCAACAGTTGCTGACAGTCGGCCAGACGGTGTTCTCACGTGTGAGTTTTGTGAGTTCAGCTCTGGCTATATGCAGAGCCTTCGCCGGCACTACAGGGACCGCCATGGTGGCAAGAAGCTCTTCAAGTGCAAAGACTGTTCTTTTTTCACCTGCTACAAGTAAGGAAAGATTTCACTTTGGCAGTGAAAAATAGTTAATGCAATGCCAACAGCTGAAATTTAGTTAAATATATCATATTTTCAGTGTGACATGCTGCCTATGTGAGTGCATATTCTGCCACCAAAATAAATACACTGCATATGTTAACATACATTCCAAGGTGTATTCACCCATGAAAAATGCACTCAAGAAATTATTTTGGCAGTTCAGTGATCCCTATTTCCGTCTGTAAATCTGCTTCAGGAATACCTTCACCATGCATGTGGAGGCAGGTCACAACATCAGCATCCCTGAGGAGGGCCCTAAAGACCTGCGCTGCCCGTTCTGTCTCTACCACACCAAACACAAGAGCAATATGATCGACCACATCGTCCTGCATAGAGGTAATGCTGCGCATCATGCAAAATGGAACCATAAAATAGGAAGGAACTTCACAATAAAATAAAGTCACTCATGGGTGAAAACCTCATAACTCCAGTTTTGCTCATTTTCATGTTTGAACTTCAGTTGAATGATTACATGCTCCTCTATAAGCATATAATGAATGAATTAATGAAGCATTTATGAAGTATTTTAAAAAATCCAATCAGATAAACTATAAAAGGCAGGGTTGTTGAGATTGAATAATAATTCAGTAATCCTGTAGAGTTAATATTTTAGAGGTGAGTTTTGTACTCAACAGAGGTGATAAACATCTTGTATTTCATGAATTCTAAATGTTTATTAAATGACAAAATATATACAGTTATTTTTGTTTAGATTATTAGGCATCCTATATATAAGATGGTTTATGAAAAATCATACTTATGCTGATACTGATCAATTTGAAGGATTGCACGTAGGCAATCCTAAATGCAGTTGCAAGGGTTTTTTATAGGGGTTTCTTCAATTTTCCACGGAAAGTGTTTGTGTTGTCCCTGAGAAATTGAGAAAAGACATCAAAGGGTAACGTGTTGTGGAGCCACTATGATTTTTGGAGCCACTGTGTTTTGTTCCTGACACAAGTCATCCAATATCATTTCTGTCGCTGTTACTCCCTGTTACTCCCACATCTCTCTTCCCATTCTACGGTTCTATCCTGCTCTCTCCCAATCCTTACTCTTCTCTCTCGTTCTCTCTCCTTCCAATCCCTGCTCTACCCTCTCTTCCTCCACCTTTCTTTCACCCTCTTCCTCTGTCTCACCCTTTCTCACCCTCCCCTCTCTCTCCATCAGAGGAGCGTGTGGTTCCACTGGAGGTGAGCCGATCCAAGCTATCCCGCCATCTTCAGGGCCTGGTATTCCGCTGCCACAAATGCACCTTCACATGCTCCAGTGATCAGGCCCTGCAGCAGCACCTCCAGAAGCATGCTGAGCTCAAGCCCTATCAGTGTCAGCTCTGCTATTATGACAGCAGCCGACGGAGTCAGCTAGAAGAGCATCTCCGCCTTGAGCACAAGGTCAGTTGGAGTCCAGATAGGCACTCAAGAGTCTTTGCCCTGTAATTACCCCTGTATCTCCATTTTCATCATGTACTTGTATTTGGACATTTAACAGCATGTAAACAATTATAGTTTCATATCTAACAGGGTATAAAATGTTATAAGGATGGCTGCCACAATATAATTTCTAATGCAAAAAGAATCTGCTGTGAACAATGGCTTTGTTCAGCGGATCAGAGACTTTCTGACTTACTGCCATCAGAAAATTTTACATTTTTCTTGAATGTGGTCTATTCACAGCAACAGGTTTTAGCCCCAGGTGAACATTGTAGCTATTTTCTGTTTCGTGATATGTTTTCAACTTACACAATGGACTGTGATGTCAAACTGTTGAAATATGATGATGATATGGCTCTTGTTGGTCTTCTTGAAAGTAATGAGGAGGCCTGTGCCAGCCACGTATCATTATTCCAAAAGTGCTGACAGGCAAGCAAATTATGAATCAGTGCAGCCAAATGTTAAGATGTCACACATTTCACAGAAAGAACCAAACAAAATAAGAAACTTTATTCCTGTACTCATCAATAATCAGCCTATGCACTGGATATGAAGTTCAAAGAATTTGCAGTGAATTAAAATAAGCTTCCAAAATGGGTAGAACTGCAATAAAATTGATTAGCATGTCATGCCATAAATACTACTAATACACAGGATAGCAAAAGTCATAGATAGCTCCTGCAACTTGCAGTCTCAATTTCAGCTGCTGTCAGCCAGCAGAGGGTTTGAGTTCCAGAGAGCAGACAAGCATCTTTACTAAATAAATAAATAAAATTATACTCCATACCAGTGCTCAATTCAGCTATTAGGGAAGATAATCTGCTAATCTACTTCTACTTTCACTCTTGCTGTTTTCCTTGCTGCTACCATTTAACATGGACTATTATATTTTATGTGTTCTATGCTTTTCTTTTTATGTTTTTATTAAACTTCTTTTATTAGAAGTCAATGGCTAATTCCAATTACACAGGACAATAATATCAATCTAGTTACACATTATCTCTTTTAGGCATGGTAGTGTGTGAACTGTTTATTGCATGTTATGTGTTTGTCCCACCATGCATCTGTGCTCTTCACCATCCCTTTTTCCATGCTAACTTCGAGTTACCTTTTAGTTCTCCTATATGTGAATATTAACATGAAATGTTCTCCATTTCTGAGATTGTTTTGATCACACACAAGGCTACAGTTTACGAGACAATATTGCTACACAAGGTTATAAAACCAAAATTACTTTTGGTTCAGTACAAACTGTACAACACACCTTGACAGATAAGGAGAAAAAAAAAATCAGTGAAATAGGTATTGAATGATACAGTGGAATAAGATCACAAGGTGCATACATATCAGATAGCCAAAGCTTCTATCTATTCCAGCCACATCCAGAAGAGAAAAAGTTTCATTTCTCAGTCTCCCTTAATGGGGATAATGCATGAGATGCTGTGAGAGGGCAGATGGTATTTTGGGAGGTTGAAGTATACATTAAACTTAAAAGGGCACCCAGATATACCCACTGTGTTTTCAAGGGAGGAGAAAGTTACTCTTCTGTTTGCACAGTTTTTACTCATCACTGGTTGCACTGCTTATTCTTCATGTGACTGGATCCTTGTATATTTTGATGGGTAACAATACGTTTTTATACTGGTGTGAGTATTTGATGGTCCAAATGCATACAGTTGCGTACAGTTTCACGATGCCATAATATATTTTCTTAATATTTCACAATAACATAAAAGAGCTTCCAGTCTGAAAACAGAACATTATAAAGGGAAAAAGAAACTTAATTTAGCCACAAAATCATTATATATTGTAAAAAGAGCTAAATACATAATAACATCTAAATTCAACAAGATAAATGTCCACAGAAGATGAAGAAGGAAGAACAAAAAATGAAAAAATAGCCACCGGCATCCATTAGCATGGTCCAAGTCCATGGGACAAATACACAAAGCCTCAGATATCACAATTTGCAAAATTTTCAATTTCCTCTAACTAAATATAATTATAACTAAAACTAATAAGTAAGTCCGATATAACTAAATATAATTATAGAGTGTGGCCAAATGTAATCTGACACTTTTTGGAAACCTTTCACAAATATTTATGTTAAGTTGGATTGCTTTAGCTTTAAATATTTATTGGCTGGACCACAAGAACAGGGCCAGCCCTACAGACGGGAATGTCTGTCTCTGACTGACTGACTGACTAAGTTTCCCCATTGGCCATTGCTCTTTTAAAATGAATGGGCGTGAACAGTTTGCTGTTACGTCCTCTGGAGGCATTTACAAATTGCCTTTTAAACAAAGTTTACATAGGTGATAGTGATTTTTGTGAAATGCTTGTCATAAAGAACTAATTACATATTTCATTGCATCTACATTAAATTAATGTATTGCAATGGATTTTACAATTTTTGCATGGTTATTTCCGAAGATATACTTACATTTATGGGCTTCTTTCCCACACCAGCAACCATACTGTATTTCCTGACACTCAGTGCACTTATTTTTCCCCCTCTCCCGGTCAATTTTTATCCCCCTCTCATGGTCTTCAGAGACAGCTGGAGCACTGGCACTCTGTGCACTTATTTTTCCCCTTCTCCCGGTCATTTTTTTTTATTATTTTCCGTTATCCCCAGCCATTGACTGCAGCTCATTCCAAATTAATTGTACGCTAAAAACAAAATATACGCACACAGTCCAGCCATATACTAGGTTTAGGACCCAGTCTTGTTTAGTTTATGCTGAGGTGCATTCACTGTCAACTTAATTTGTGTGTCTTGGCCAAACAATTATGTGTATCAAACCTGTCTGCAATAGCAGTATTGTTGGCAGCTGACACATACTGTCTATAAAAGGTAGTGAAGATTGAGACAACTTTGCTTGATTAATAAAAAAAAACAAGTTGTTGCAAGGTTGACTTGATGTTGGTGATATGGAGCATCACCATACATGGTCTGACACACTTTTTGGCCGATCCCAAACATTTGCTTGCGTATAAAAATTATATTTTCGATTATATTTTGTAGACGATGATATGTAATGGAATTTGGGCAGTTATTTTAATATACTATCAAAATTATTCACAATGATTAATTTAATCAGAATCAACTTTGTATAATTATAATCATAAACAAACACTTACTGACAAAAACCTTTGAGGGCTCAAAAGAATTGCCATGAATAACTGGCACCAAGTACCATGATCATTGTGTCTAGGTTTATGAAAGAGAAATTAGATGGAGAGAGTTTTTTTTAAGGAGTAGAGTTTTATGTATTTAAATCAAGGCTGTGCCAGCATGACAAAGTTAAGATTCTTAAAAAATTAAATCACTACATATGAAAGGCTTTCTGTTTAATGACATTACGAAAAATTGACATTAGTTATCCATATGATCAGTATAACAGCTAAACTGGGAAGCAGGGTTGCAGCGAGTTGGGAAACAGCACAGCAGGGGGGCATGGTGAATAAGGAAATATTCTTCAACCATATGGCCCAGGTGCAAGCCCCCTG
Organism: Neoniphon sammara; assembly: GCA_900302535.1. Classification (NCBI taxonomy): domain Eukaryota; kingdom Metazoa; phylum Chordata; class Actinopteri; order Holocentriformes; family Holocentridae; genus Neoniphon; species Neoniphon sammara. Next base: position 48,544 of record OMKZ01025845.1, read on the forward strand.
TGACAGCAAGCATGCACCTGGCTGAAGTGAAATGTTCCAGAATGTTCCCTTAATGCATCAATGGAGTATCATAAAAATAAATAAATAAAAACACTTACCTTGATGAAATATTGTTGATCCCCTATTGAGGATGCAGCAAACTGAGATGTAGGAGCACAGATGAAAAGGTCAGGTAGATGTAGCTTTCCTCTCTGAGGAGGGGGAATTGGCTGACTTGCGATAGGATTCATTCAAGGGACCCACAGACCTCAGAGGCTCCAATTAGGAAAGGGAGGAGAGCCGTAATTGCTTTGAATGGTGAGGCACTGGGTGGAGGTACCTGGCATCTCTGAATCTGGGGTGGAGAGACCTGGAAATTCTGGAATTGGTGTGAGGGAGGACATATCTGGAGATTTTGGAGGAAACTGACCAGTTTGGATAGGCTGGGGGAGGGATGTGGAATCTCCTGAATAGTGTGGAGAAAGGACCTGACACCTCTGGAAAATGGGTGGAGGAATGTGGGATCTCTGAATGAGTGGAGGAGGGATCTGGCATATTTGAAGCAGGGGGTCCTTGAAATCTCTGGGAGGAGAGTGGAGGAAATCCAGACATTTCTTAGAGAAAGGTGAAGGAGAGCCGTGATCTCTGTGAGGGATGTGAAAAATGCCACTGACTGCTCTTGGAGAGGTCTGTGAAGGGGTCCTGGTTTGCAAGTCCTGGCATCTATAGAAGAGGAGGGTAAATTCCAGAGTTCATTCAAGAGTTGGAAGTGGAGAGGACTTCTGCTGTCTATGAGAAGATGATGCATAATCTTCTTGATTTTCAGAACCCCTAATATTATGGTTGGCAGCTTAATTTTTTAAATTCTTGGTTCCTTTGCATATTAGCGAGGAGCTAAGCATCCTCTTCATCCAGATACTCTTCATCATTTTGTGAAGAACATGAATATTCTTGTGGAGAATCACAGACACATTAGGGATAAGTACATATCTTTCACATAAATCAGTGTTGTTATTCAAAATGATATGAAGATGGACATCAAGACACATCAAGACAGCAAAGTAGAGAAAGTGACCAAAAGATATTTATGAGTTGCATTGAACACTCGAATACTACAATTTCAGGAGTACTAAATTAAACCCTTTTTCATGCAGTAAAACATTTGCAGCACTGTGTGTAATCATATATTTAGTACCTCTCCCATCTTAAGAGATAATTTTCATAGCACCCTGAGTTGTGAGTCTTAATTTGAACACTGGGAAAAAGATCCTTGTGTTTTATTTACTTGCCATTGGAATCATGCAAATGCATGCCTCAGTGATGGAAAGTCTTATTGTCCATTGAAGATAATCCGTTGGAAGGAGAAATGAGAGAGTAAGGCTCCTCAAGGGGGGGAAGAGCAGAGAAGTCAGGCTTGTTAGTGGTAGGCAGAGGGTGGAAGGACAGATATTGCACTAGTGAGGAGTGGAGGAGTAGAGCTTTGAGTCTTCAGTGTATATGTAAAAGGGGAATAGCTCAGTTAAACTGAGATCAGTTGCAATAGTCTGGTTCTTGTAATGTATTAATGGTCTCATCTCATTGCTTAAGCTCTTTCCTGACAGCATCAAACTCTATCATATCTACCCTCTTTCATCTTCTTTGTGAAAAACACTTTTGTTTCCAAGATTACTGTGGTTAACTCTATAATTTCAAATTAATTCTTCACCTGTTACAATACATGCACATACCTCTTGCATGGGAGAGGGGATTTCATTTCCTTGTCAAGTTCCCACTCTGGCAAATCAGAGGGATCCCATAACTGACAGCATTAACATTAAGAACATTTGAATTTACATCGGCAAAGGTTGGAATTTTATCTTGAGATAGGTCTTCACCTTCAAAAGACGGGGACATGAAAGAGACAGACTTCTCATAAGTTCTAAGATATTATATTTAAGATAATCTAAGCCTCAACTTTTTGATAATCTAAGCCTCAGCCAAAAACAAGTTTAGGGAAGATTCTTTACCTCAGATAATTTTTACATATTTTTTACTATTGCCAAAAAAAATTATTTTCTAGAGGCAAAGTGTGGTCATGTATTAAAGTGCACATAGATAAAAGAATAAAAGTCATGAATCAAGATTGATACGAAGCACAGCAGTGATGTATTGATGTCTTAATCTTGTTCATCAGTATATAATCTGCATACAGAAGTTCCATATCTTCTCTTAGGTGCTGGAGTTTGTCCCACTGTTTTCCATGCTCACAAGTTAAGGGTACTATTTTTAAATTAAAGATCATCATCATAAATTACTTTTTCTGGTTTAAATTAGGAAAAGCTAAATAATAAGACCAGGCATGTAAAATAAAGGTGTGCATTTCTAAATTACATGTCATTGTGTAATAAAAGGGAGAGATAATTAGTTAAAATGCACCTTTAATGGAACAAGTCAAACATAATACTTTCTCGGAATAAACTTAAATTTCCCTGCCTCTGTCATCTCATCAGTCTGGATTGAAGATGTAGTGTAGACATGTGATCCTCTATGCTGGGAAGATGCACCTAAGCTGTAGTAGAATGCGGTCCAGCACAGTTATATATGTGAAATTACAGCAAAAATGAAAATTGCAAAATTTCTCAGGAGCTCTCCCAGATTAATACTGCTTACAACAAACTGTGAACTATCCCAAACTGAAAACTGCCTCCTGTCTTTAATCAGGTCGTCCGAAACTTTGAGCTGATGGGCCGTGTCAACCTGGACCAGCTGGAGATGATGAAGGAGCAAGGGAGCAGCGCAGAGGAAGAAGAAGAGCGAGAGATGATTGAGATGGTAGTGGATGGAAGAGTAGCCATTGAAGAAGAGGACGAAGGAATGGAAATGATGGAAAATGAAGTGGAGGAGCGGAGAGAGATGGATGACGAAGAGATAGAAGAAGATTTCAAAGAGGAGGAGGGCGAGGAGGAGGAAGAAGAGGAAGCTGTGGAGGTGGAGGCAGAGAAGCCTGCCCCACAAGGTAAATGCAGACCAAATCATCAATGAACCACCATTTCTTTTTTTGAATACTAATCTCTGTGGCTTTCTTTCGGTGTGTGTTACATAATTGTCCATACCTGGGGTGTTTGCTATGTACCAGGTAGACATAACGTGCCTGCCTGTCAAACACAGGATAAGTTTGAATTTAAAAAAAAAAAAAAAAAGCATAGGATGGGCGAATATATGGAGCCATGACTAAGTCATCAGTTTCAGCATTGATCCACTCACCGTTACCAGCTTGATTGATTTAAGTTCAGAATGACTAAAGAATACTGCTCTTCTTTGGCTCAGTGGCACTCCATTTTTCATGGGTTGGCTTCCAACATGGCATAGGGCTGTAAGTCTTGAAGACGAGGGTTAAAAGTGTTGGAGATTGCATAAACTAAGTAATGTGAAAATTTGTGATGGTAATAATTATTTTTATTTTATTCTTGCAAATAAAATCTGTGGACTAGAATAAACTTAAAACTTATGGGGATTGATTCAGGCAAGATTGAAACTTTGACCTCTTCCAGTGAATTCTAATTAGGAAGTGAGAGTGCACCCAATCTTGTCTGTCAATAATCCACTTCAAAATAGATTAATTCGCTCACTGCCGGGCTTTGCAGGGAAAATGTCAGTATCAGAAAGCTTGAATCCTCCATTCTGCATTGCACTGTCATATCCTACCACAGTAAAAAAAAAAAAAATGACTTCAAAGAAAAACAATTAGATTTAAACAATCTTAGAGATAGGATGTCAAAGCAAGACTGAAGTCTCCTGGGGACTAGATAGACAGTTTTGATAGTTTACTGTCCTTGGAGAAAGAATTTATTTTACTGCACAGTACTGCAGTACAGTAGAACAATACATCAGCACATCTGCAGCACAACATGGGCAAGAACTCATAAGACATGAGCAGAACATTGTACAGACTACAAGTGAAGCTAAGACATCATCAGTAAAATGAGGTGTGTTTATTTAATGAAGGAACAAATAGATATGTCATACCTGCCCAGTCAACATCAACAGTAAATACTGCGTCATGCTGGTCACTCTATCAGCCATTTACAGAACAGACGTTATAACACGTGATGGGATTACACTGTGAATGGTAATCTGCATGAAAACAGTATTTGTTCTGTTCTCAGAAATTTGTATTTAAGTGCAATATATCTGACATCTTCTGATGCAAATTAATGCGTTCATCAGTAAGAAGCAGTCATGTTTCCAAAATAATGTTTCAAAAACTGAATAACTAGCATTTGATCTTCATAGCATTTGGAAAACAATATCATACATGGTTGCACTCAGTAAATGGGCTTGAAGTCAAACAGGGGAAATGTTGGCATTTCTATTTTGCAAGTCCCTTTACATACATGTTTGATTTTTTTTATTTTAATTTTTTATTTTAGATACAAATACCTACTATATGCCTATGTTTGATGTACCCAAATAACCACAATTTATGCTTTCTTATAATTCCAAGATGATCTCCTCATTTTGGTTGTTTGTTGCTTATAACAAGGAAAAAAATGATATTAAGCCCACCCGAGGTCCACATAGCAGCCAACATTAATGTTATGATACATGAAGCATTTTTACATGCTTATTCACATAAGGCAATTGATGAAATATTAATGGTATAAATTTATATAGGCTATGTAGTATTTTTGATGACAGTAAAGGAATTTTAAATAAAAGTCAGTCACATAAGGACTCATGCCAATTAATTTCAGGGGAATAGATCAGACAAATATGACAGGACTGAAACACATAAAACTAAATTCAGTAACACCAGAAATAAGACAGGATTAAATGTTACGAGACAAGTTGAGAGCCACTCTGCCTGTTTTCTGCATGACCATTCTTTTTATTTATGTTTACCGTTAACTAATTATTCGAACTCTGTTTTCCAGAAGTCCTTGCATCTCCCAGCAGCAGCAGCAATGGGACGAGCAGTGTAGAAAAGCGTCTGCCCTGTGAATTCTGTGGTCGCTGCTTCACCAACAGCACCGAGTGGGAACGACATGTCCTTCGACATGGCATGTTAGTATCATTATTTTTTTTATTTTTTTTTTTTACCTATATTGCTTTTTCTCCTCTTGCACCACTGCCTTTGTGACAGCCTATGTATTTTCCCCTTTATTTCTCCTTTGTTTATTTAACTCCCCCACCCAACTCATTCTCACCATGGACCTCTTTTCCCGTCTTTCTTCACTTGGTTCACTTCACTTGATTTTTACACAAATAACCCCAATCTGTGCATTCAAAGATCTGAGTTATACATGGGGCAAAGCAGTCTTGTGGTGGAAATTATGACTATTATTAATAGTTGGAATCTTGCCCTTTGCCTCCATAGTCTTAAGCTTGTTTATATCTTGTTTTCCATGTTGAAAACACTGATTTTTTTGCCTTCTTCTCTTACAGGACAGTTAACAGTAGTCGGATGGACACCAGCACCACCTCAGAAATGGAAGCCTCAGCTCCACCTCCCATCGGCTCATCTGTCTTGATGGACACAGGATTGGATGTGTCTGGCAACAGTATGGAGGAAGGGTGTCCCACCGACCTGTCGCAGAGAAATCAAAATCTGTATGTCGAAGACAAAGAATTGCTCGAGACCAAAAAGGATCAACAGTTTGGTTGAAAAGTGGCCTATCAGGATATTGTTCTAGAAAATCATAACTTTTGGTAGGATCAACACTGAGTTGGATAATAAAGTAGGATGCTAAGGAAAGAAAGATGGAAACTGAAAAAAAACGAATTCTCATGAGTTGGCACATTATTAGATTTTATGTGTTACATATTAGAAGTATTAGACTGTGCTGCATCCTACTTTTTTAAAATGGCTGCGCTCTTGAAATGGGCGGTCCCTTAGGACAGATTTTAATATATTGGTAACCAATAGTGAACAGAACTCTTATTGCTGACATTCTGGTCAAATCTACAGTGAAAGATCCCACCTAGAGAAAACTACTAAGCTATTTATCGAGATTGTTGTCCAAACAGATTACTAAATTTAAGCATTTGTTATTTGAAGCACCTTTTACTGCCCCCTGCACATCCAAATCAGGGGTACCTTTACCTAAAAGGAACCAATGAAGAAAGCATACACACCCCTGGCCCACTGTAGAGCTACCTTTTCTTGTTTCTTACTGAAAGCTGGATGAGAGAAGGGGTTTTTTGCATCTTAGCCTTGTGTTAACTGTGTAGAGGTATTCCTTGAGGAATAGTTGCACCTTATCTATTCTAGTTAAATCACAAATGTTTTTTTCTTCATTTATAGAAATATTGTCAACTTCCCCAATGATTATAGCAAATTGCTACATTATAGGTCCCTTTGATATTATACTACGTATAAGCCTTCAGCCTGTGGCACCTTTAGCATTTCCACTGTACTACTTTGTTGTTGTCCAGTAGTTCCGTTGAAGTAAAGGGATTATTTTATATCTACCTTCTCCCATCAAGCAGTAGGCTGTTTGAGTTCCAGGTAACTAATATCACTGCTGAGATGCACACTCAGCAGGTCTACTGAACATCACAGAGATGTGTTTAATGTGTCAAAAGTGTACCAATATGATATTGGAATCAATGTTATATAGAGGTACAAAATCAAGGGTTACCTTGGAACACAGCTTCAGTTGCAACAGTAGTAGGTTTGACATCTTTTGTCGTCATCAGCTGACATTTTTGAAAATTTGTTTTTCATACATGTGTGCTACTGGGGCTGTAATGTGAAGATTGAAGACTTATTTGAAGGTTTTAGGTCAGGTTCCCCTCAACTTGAAATCCTATATTATCATTCTGTGTTGAGACAACTGTCAGAGCCTGCATTTGTGTGCTTCTTTTTAGACAAAGCTGTATTGTTATTGTTGTTGTTATTGACAAAAAGGCAGAGATTGTATTTGCTGGAAGTTGCTGCTTGAATGCCCCAAAGCCTTATAAGAAATGAATAGCAATTAAGTCAACCTTCACGTCGAATTCCAATAAGACCAATAAGCATCATTTAACAGTCTGGAATAATGAGCGACTAATAACTCTTGAGCTAACAAATTTGAAAAGGAACACAATGAATATTGTGCTCTCAATACCAAAATATTCAGCAAACTAGCTACGTTTGCTGTGATTGTCTTTCCTGAGCATTGAACCATTGATGGAAATAGGAAATCGGGGTTGGAACCATAGAATTTTAGAACCAGATTTCCGAGTTCTATGGGTGGAACCCAGGTAATCTCCGTTTGCAGCCGTGTATAGAAAACAAAACTACTCGTTAAGTGTTTGAACTGTGGTGTTTCAGAAAGGATACTTTAACCCTTTTTCCTTTAGGTGTTGTTCTCATAACAAAAAAACAAAAAAATAAATCAAAAGATGATAGATAACCCTTAGGGGCTTTTTGAGTCCCCAATCCAATGTTATTACGCTGTTGTACAATGTCTGGTTACAATGAAAAATATCTCCTTTTGTACTGTAACAGGAATGAAGCAGATAGTCAGAGCAGTGTGGTTGTACAATAATTAACCGCGTGAAGCCAAGCAATGCAGTTCTCTACTGATTAATGGCCAGGGCTTTTATTGTGAAAAAAAGGAACAGAAACTTGGCAAGAAAGAGACAAGAAAAATGGTTCCTTTGGGAACTTCTACATAACTTGTTAGGTCCCTCGCTGGGGTTCGCTGCCATCTGGCTTACCAGTCAACAAACTCACATTTAGGGGATTAGGCTCACTTGAGCCCAATCCAAAGTATTTAAGCCCAGTATTTCGTATCTATGAAGTTCTTCTGCCAACACCAGCCACACAGTGAGGTTAGCAGCTCTGTCTCTGCTGAGCTCCAGCTAACAAGTCAGACTAGATCCAGGTGTGTGGCCTCAGGTCGGACCTGCCTTTATTGCTCCTATTGAGCAACAGGTGGGAATGTAGCAGCCCTCCACCACAATAACCCTCAGTCCTTTACAGTACCTACAGAAAACAAACAAAAAAAAGAAAGAAAGAGAAAACGGGAGAGCTGGTGCTGAATCAAAGCCCTTTGTTTCACAGGACTAGCCTGTTGCTTTTTGAAAGTAAACCTGTTAGAAAACTGTTATTGTGGAAATAAGCTTTGCAGGGGCACCTTGTTCCTCAGAACTCAAAAGCCAGGGGACAAATTGGGACATTCCGGGTAAAGAAGCTGTCCACCTAAAATTGGTTGTTGTTCTGTGATTATTTTAATAGGAAATCACTCTGAATCCCTCACTGTGTACAGTCTGTCTGGACTGTATTACTCTCACCTCCCCATTTACAAGTTTAGCCCCTGCTGACAACACACTGGATACTTGTATATATGTTTAGTTTGTTTCCATTGCATTTCTCTTTTCTCTTCAGAATGTTCTGTCCATAGTTTGACATTAGAAACTCTCCTTCTTGCCTTTCTTCCCATATAAATCCTGATGGTGGGTTGTGATGTTGCCTAGAATGATTGTTTACAATTTTATTCCATTTATCTCTGGATATTCTGTAAATATTGTAATTCATTGTCTTTTTTAACTTGATAATAAAGTTATCAGATAACAGTTAAATGTGTTTATCTCCTCTCCTCTCTCCTTGTCAGAGCCTCCTTTAATGCATAGATTATAATACTGTAATACAATGGTTGCAAGGTTCCTGGTTTGATCCCCGGATCCTCCAGAGATTGTGTCGAAGTGTCCTTGAGCAAGACTCCTGACTGCTCCTGATGAGCAGGTTGACACCTTGCATGGCCTCTGCCATCAGTGTGTGTGTGTGTGTGTGTGTGTTGGTGGGTGGGTGGGTGTGTGAATGGGTGAATGTGAAGAATACACTGCAAAGCACTTTGAGTGGCCCATTGCCTAGAAAAGCTCGATGTAAATAGAGTCCATTTACCATTTTTATTTTACCTCTCACGCCGACTTGACATACATGACATCATGCATGATATCACTTGTCTTCTGAATCAGCAAATCATGCATATCGGGACAGATGTCAGAGAATTACAGCTTCATGGTAAGCAAGCTTCCTCAATAGCAAATTGTGGAGAAAAAAAACAAGAGCCTAGCATTTCAAGGACAGAGCGGTGCAATGGTAAAATAATCTAGCAGGAAAATTTCAGTAACAATTCACAAGTTGTTTTTCTCCAATGTGTAGTCAAATTATTTTGTGTGTACTTATCCTTCCAATGCCTTTTTTTTTCTTTTTACAAGAGTGATCAAACTGGTATTACGCATGATGACAAACAGTTGTTTGTTTGAACATGACCTTAATAGAATAGTGGCCCTGGTAGTCATTTTTATTTGATCCAACATCTTTATATACACATCATGCAGTCATTACAGGCTAGAGGCTGCCATCTCAATTCTAAATAAATATGATAGCAACCATACAGGCAGTAAGAAGCAGGGCTGAAGCTTGACTATGTTTGTATCTGACACTTCATATCCATCCACAGGACAAAGAGATGTGACTGGGGACAGGAACAAAACACATGATCCTCACTGTTGGGAGTCAGCTCATCTTGGATCTTTTCCATTGCAAGTTACAGTAAATAAAAATAATAGCAGGTCAGTAGGAATTATAGTTTTCAGGTGCAAAACTATCTTTTGATATTGTTTGTCGATGATAACTGTGTGGAATAAATTTTCTGGTCAAAGGAGGCAGTAGTTGGCACATCAACCTCCCGCCCCTCACCCCAACATCTGAGCACTATGTCTATATCAATACTCAGAGTGCTGTAATTTGAATCAGCTATGCTTTGTGTTGTTTAATGTCTAGAATAATGTGCAGATCATACTACTGATCCCGATTCTGTCCAGATGGATGATAAAAACTGTTCCTAATGTATTTATGGCCATCTAGCTTTTTTTTATGATTTGTTTCCCATTCCCAGTGACATATAGGATTTCCTTTTGAACCCTCTCCGCAGAGTTCTTTGAGGAACCAATAATAGTCCCCACAGCTTGTCCACAGGAAATAGCTGCAGGCTGAGGAGACATCCCAGTGGCCTTCACTCTGTGTTACACCCTTCCACCCTTCTGTCTTTCTTCCCTCCTCTCTCTATAACTCCACTCCACACACCCTGCAAACTTTCTGCTGACCAAAACCACAAACCCAGAGAATGCCATCGTGTGTTGGTGTATTCCTGTGGGAGAGTACATGCATGAAATAACACTACATTCTACCATGCCAAATACTATGAAATTACGAGGCTCATAGTGTTGCTACTACTACTGCCAAACATGGTTCAACCAATTGTTGCGTTGTGGGTCCCCCATTTTGTCAACAAGTCACTATATCTCCTACTACTGGGAACAGTCTATCTCTTGTGTGTTCATATTCATAGTCTCTCTCTTATGCATGCATTCTGCATTTCCTCTGCTGCCTATTTTGGAGGGGGCACTTCTTTATTTCACAGGTCTAACATCATCTTTTAAAAATATCTCCAAGTCGCCAGGGATCAGACAGTAATCTCCATGGCTCACTA